>JAVYIG010000072.1:600000-805000 GCA_035222895.1 Strongylocentrotus droebachiensis
AAACCAAATATGTATTATTATATTTATTTGTAAATTCTAACTTCACTTCCATCTGTGTTGTAGATGTAAGTACCTAGTGTTTGGAAGGTGAATTTAGTGTGCATGCTTTCTTGTGGGAGCCTTAACAATTTAGGAAGATTTAAAATAGTGTGTCTCATGGAGGCAAGTTGTTTCCAAATGAACAACACTTTCTGTATATCTGTATTTTTATGAAAACTTTTCAATTCCAGCTTCATATCTTCAATTTAAACTTAGAATACATGACACATTCTGCATTTTAAAGAACAAATCTGCCTATTTATCTTTTTGTCTGGTTCTGTCTCTCTCTCTCCCTGTCTTTCTGTGTTTCTCTGTCTCTCTCTCTCTCTCTCTCTCTCTGCCTTTTCTCTTGTTGTCTTATTAATATTTTACATTGATTTGTAACATTTGTTAGTGTGTATTAATTTTGTGAAAATGTTTTACTCTGGTACCATGTTGTATTAATCAAGAGGCTGTTCAGATCTTTCCAGCTATTCAGCATTATTAAGTTACCAAATCAAAATATTGAAAAAATATATCAATAAAACATCTTAAGCAGATCAGTGGAATTCACTGCAAAAGTATTTCATTTTGTGTATTTGTTCTTCTGCCCAAGCTTCACCCACACAGATATATTAGTGCACTTAGACTAAAATTTTGTCTTTGCTTTTTCTCTGCCATTTGATTGAAGTTTATTACATTGTATATCAAGTGATTATGTAGGCACAGAAGATTGACTTCAATAAATCTGTTATCAGAAACAATGTTTTTCATCTTTTCAGACTTTTTTCTTCATCTCTTCTTTCTCCCCATCTTTACTCTCATCATCTTCATCCCTTATTTCTTTATCATGAAGAACAAAATCAATTTCCTCTTTATATCTTTCTCTTATCGAACTCTCCCTTGATCACACCGTTTTTTTTAACCCTCTTTTAAAAGGAAATTGTCCTCGTATTCTTTCTACCAAGTAACTTTTCCACAAAATAATTTCTCACATTTTATATTTCTAGCACGATTCTAAACATACAGATGATTCCTCATTGCCCATTTGTTTTTTTACCCCTAATTTCCCAAACCTCATTCTATACCTCACATACAAACAACATTAACTAGACTCACTATCATCTCTATTACACCAATCATTCATTAGAAACCAATCAAAAGAAACATCAAGTACGTTTGTTTACTTTAATACAATATGAGACGACATACATACATAGTACAAGCACTACCTGGTGAATAAGATATTTTTTCTGTAACTTTGTGACGGTTGAAGTGCATTTACCACATAAACAACACATTTTGTTCTGATATGATATGCCATGGATTTATAAAATGTGGTAATGCAAAAACAGTATGATAACAATCTTTGCTCACCTATTCAACATCTATAATATGGCCACATAATAAGTTTTCTTGTGATTGCCTTCTTCCTTCAACCACCAACGTGGCATACACAAACGTTCATATACAAATGTATTGAAAAAACAAACATAAAATATGCAAAAGAAATGTACAAACATTCAATAATATGTTATTTCTGTCATAAAATGGTAAATACCATAGATTGCACCTCCATAAGAAATACTACAAAACATCTAATCAACCTAGTGTCATAATGAAGAAAAAAAACAATACCATTTCTACTAGTACACTGCATACAATCTTTGTCATTAAATTTACAAGCATAAGGAATGACGGTAATTATTCAAGGGAAGTTAACCCGAGCATCCAGTTGGCTTTGATAAAAGGTGGGGTGGGTTCAATGAAAGTTTGCAGAAATCATATAATGGATAAGGAAGGCATGAAATTTTGAGGTTTTAATTTACCAAACACAAATTTACAATCTGTAACACCCTTTTCCTCAAAAATTCACTGATCTGTTTCTCATGTTTTCTGTTTCATTCTTGTTGGCCGAACTTTGCCAATCTAAGTGACCCACTTTCCTATTACACTGGAATTGCAAATTGGCAATATCTAAAGCTAGATCCAAAATTTGCATGCTATGAAACTTCATCTATTTGAGACCAACTTCTAGTACACATCATCATCCATAACATTATTATTTATTTCCAAACATTTGTTTTGCATTGCTGCATCTACACATATACATATATACTTCACAATCCACATGAAACATAAAATCCTAATATACATATACTTGGCTGCATAAAAATGGCCATAGCTGCAAGAATAACTCATCTAAATATAATTTCACTTTGAATAATTACAATATCCACAATATTTCAAGGTGATGTAGGCAAATTTAAATAAGGACGATGCGAGTACAATTGCAGTACTAAAAGTTTGTGATGTAATGAATACATTTAACATAATTTCAACATAACTAGCTAGTAAAGGGAATGGCAAATACAGCTAATATTCATACCGATGCAAAAGCATGATATCTACCAGTATTTATACATACAATTTTTCACTCAAAGAACAAAACAAACAGCAAAATTCTTGGAACGCCTGATTTCTAAGAATTATAATAATTAAATAATGAGCATAAAGGCACAAAACTATCATTCCTTCATCCACATTTCATTTCTTGTACATGGTGTTTCTTTTTGTAGATGTTGCATCATCAGAGATACCAGTTGGTATCACCCAATGGGCCTGAAAAGAGACTGACATGTTGAAGTCCAATATGTGCTGTAAACTATGATGCCTGAAAAAGCCTGAAATTCAAGTTATGGTCTTAAACTGGCATCCCTGCATCATAGACATTAAGCCTTCAATATATAACATTTAATGATTAGTATATCAATAATATTCAACATTATCTGAAAAGATTCTCTAGTAGTTTAACTCTTTAATCTGCCTGTGGCAAGTTCTTTAATTGATCTGACTGAAATAGTACAATGTATTCGCTAGTACAAAGGGGTTAGCTGAACGATTATCATCTGAATAGTTTAAACATATTTGTGGCTTACACCCAGTAAATAAGATCGATTGATCGATCTGTAATTGAAAAACAAGTCAGAAAAAATCTTGGAACCAGCAGATTTGAACCTGCCATCTACTGCTTGCCGGGCAGCGACTCTACCACCAGGCCATCACTGGTCCATGGCACAGTCACGATGAACTAGAAACAAATACCCAAGCTAAAGATTATCATCTGATGTATCATATCCAATATCCCTAATACGCCACTAATGTTACAGAACATTACAGAATATAACTTCAACGGATTTCACAACTTTAAATACCACATTCTTTGAAATTACCTGATATGATAAAACTAGTCTTACACTGTGCTTAGAAACAGCACACTGATCGAGGGATGAACTTTAGACATTGTCAATACAGTACATTCAATCACATAAAATCACATTATTGGGACTACAGCAGGGTTTGGAGCCTTTCACTGCCAAGCACTCAGGTTCACCTTTAACCTTTAACCTCAACTAATCTTTACCTGGCCTAAGGAATACCACAAACGTACACTGATTTGTTCGCATCATGGTTCTAAACAATTTGCTGTGGTTGTTGGCAAGAGCTTGCAAGTATGTATTCCTTTACATACTTAAAGGGCAATCCAACTCTTGTAATAAGTTACTTTGTAATATGAAAGATGAGTTCTGGTAAGGACAAATAAACTGTAATGAAACATGATGAAACCATTTGTAGTTTTGTTTCATACAATGAAAACAGTAATGTGCGGCAACATAATTGTACAAAATGTTCATATTTTGTGAGGACTTCAAGCTAATCAATGCTACTTTGATTCTTCCCTTAGCCATTTGAGCTGCCCAGTGAGCTAAGCAACTCAATGATTGTCACAACTTCAGGCTCTATGTACTAGGATGAACAACTCATTCACTGTTAATGTACATGCCATACATGAATTCAAATCAGCACAAGACAAGCAACACACTGGACTAATACACCAGTTTACAGTTGTGTGCGCCATTTTAAACAAAGCTAATGACCTAGGAGTCATGTATTTATGCGTAAATTAAGATTGCGCCCATGCAAATAATGATGACATCACTGCCTGCGCGCTGCGTTGTGCGCGCACATCATCATTTGCATGGGCGCAATTTTAATTTACGCATAAATACCAGAGGTCAGAGGTTATTGGCCCCAATTTTGGGGCCAATGACCCGAGGTCAACTGTCTGCGCATGCGCACTGATACAACTGTAAACTGGTGTATTACCTGAAATCACATATTTCATTTACTTTACTTTGTGCAAAATCTGAGTTGTCTTGAGACCTAGCAAACAGAACACGTTTCCAAATGGGATTCTCATTTTCATATGAAGCCAAGATTTGATAGAATGCTCGTCATCAAAATTTTACTCTTACCAGAACCTGATCTCCACTTTATAAGACTCTTGTTTTTGCATCAACCCTGTTCAGTTAACCTCTCAACTCGCTAACCCGTAATCTACTATATAAACCGGACACTGGTCTTGAGCTTTTGTTTAAAAAAAATATTAGTCTATCGTCAAAATTTCCCTCGTTAAATGTGATCTTAGACCCAGGATCAAGTTTTAAATAAATTAGTAGAATACAGATTAAAACGACATCATCTATCACCTATGATGACCTTTAACCTTTAGTGAAACACACGACCTCTGGTGCATCGTATCCACTCACGCAGAAGGAATGGCCTTCCTTGTCAAGGAATTTAGCTCCGCATAGCTGTACGTCCGTGATGCATTCTTGGTGCGCAAGTGATACCTTTAGGAACAATTCAAAAAGAGAAATTGAGGGTAAGTATTTAAGACAAATTACAACAGCATGGATACAAGGGCCCCCGTCTTATGAAGTGTTGATATTAATCGCAACTGTGTAGATAAGAGATGAAGACTGCAAACTTGCGATCCATTGGAGGAATTGGATTGATCCAAATCAATCGCAACTCTTTATAAGACGGGGCCTATGAGAGTATGGATACCAGAGAATTGGGCAGAAGGTGAGGGGATGAAACAGGGGGCAAATCTTTCAACCATAGAGCACTTCAATTATGCATTTTAATTATTCTAATAATGTTTCCTCCAAGCTTTTTTAGTGTTTTACATGTCATCACAATCAGGTGTCCAAGTAACGGACCCTTTACTGTTAGAGTGATATTTTGCAGGAATTAGTTGGTGCTTAGCTACACAGGTTTCAGACAAGCACTCAACCTTAAAGGTACTATGTCCCATTTGCAGGCCAAACAAATGAAAAGGTTAAATTCCAACGGCATTTGAAAGATAACACTAATTTAGAACTTCCTAAAGTTTAGTTGTCAAATCGACTTATAGAGCCAATAAGTAATAGTCTTGATTTTCAGACCATTGTACCGAATGGTCATACGTTTTATGCTGCGCAAAGGTTCAATCAGTTTAATTTTGACCATCACAAGAAGTGGGTTATTGATGTAGACAAATGCTCATGTACCCTTTACAGCTCATTTTATGTATGTTATTACCAAAGAAGAAAAAAAGCCAGTCAGTCACTCAATAGTGTCTGACAGTGAAGTCTAGCAAGTAAACGGGTTTCCTTGCATAACTAGAATATTAAGGACACTGCTAACGTTTAAATTTCACAGATAGGACATACATGACATATTCATAATTCCTGCAAAGTTCTACAGAATTTGAGGTTGGCTGCAAAAGGGACAAAGTATCTTTAAACGACCTTGATCATTTCATTTCATATAACTCCTTGCCTACCAAGTTCAAGGCAAATGATATATTCATTTATGTTATAATTTCATATTGACACTCACTTGGCCTTTAGCTGTTAGATGTGATACAATCTAGAGGATGGGTCACCAGACTGCGGATCACATGGTCAGAGGTTAAACTTCAAACTTCAGCACCAAATACCCCTTGGCAAGACATTAATCTACCTTTACCATTTCTAACCCAGCTGTAGTGAATGGGTACCTGGTAGCAAGATTTTTCTTTGTTTAAATAATAATTTAAGTGCCTTCTGGCAGCTTGGCTGTAGTCGCCAGGGTAATACTGCTACTCTGATGGTGCCTTGAGCATCCAGTGGTATTAGGATATGAGTGCACTACAAATTCAATGTCATATTACTCAATTTTTAACAGGACCAAATTTTGTAGAAGCTATAGATGACAGGGACACCCAATTCCTTTAAAGCCCCACTGCACTACTTATAGCTTCTTGCGCCCTCTATATAGCAAACAATGCCTAATCGGTGACCATTGATCCCCCATGATCCTCTTTTTCTTATGTTAATTGAGAGCTGATTTGATGAGATAACCACCTGTCCAGTGACCTTGCAGGGTGGTCTAATACCTCCTGTAAACTAGTACAGATGGGCGTTAATAAACAGTGAAACACACAAAGGAACAAAAAATGTTGGGTTATTGAGTAAAGTGTTTACCTTTGCTTGGTTGTCATCAGCTTTCAATGACCATACTCTCAACATGGTGTCTTCGGATGTGGACAATAACTGGAAAACAAAATCAAAAGGTACAAAAGTTCTTAAATACCTTGAAAAGCATGTTAAAAAAGGTCATTGATCTTAAAGGTAAAGACCAGTTATGGTCATGCGATTGCATTGTGAAAGAAACGTTGTGGAATCGTTCAGAAAAGGTTGATCATCTAGCATATAAGTATTGGTGTGTACTGCAAGGTTCTGGAATCATCAAAATGATAAGAAATATGGCCCAGTCTTCGTAAAGTTACAAGCACTGTACACAGAAAGATGTATATGAGACTATACGCACACATGCGCGACACATGCGTTTATCTCTCACAGACCATGTAGATAAACTAATTTACCAAATATATCAATAAGTAGGCGGTTTCCCGGCAAAATTTTTATCATCATGTATTAGTCAAAACATATGAGCTTCCATTTCATTTTTTGAAATTGGGGAGTTTCCAATACTGGTCTTTACCTTTAAGAATACAAGCAACATTAGCAAGTTAGCTTCCACTTTCAGTATTTATCAATACAGCAATAATGTAGTCTGAAATAATAAAGGGCTACATCACACTTTTCAGGGGGGGGGGGGGTTGAGCTTTTCCATCAAATTCAGAAGAAGAACAAATATTCAGTCCAGCAACAAACAAATGGAAAAAGTAGTGTTCATTCAAATTCTTTAACATCATTTCACATTCATTCGTAAAAGCTTTTTACATGTTTAATTGCCTACTTTTCATTATCGTCAGACTTCAATTTCCAACATACTTTCATTGAAAAACATGAAATTTATGACCAAAAAATCTGATATAAAAACATTATTATAATTCTCCCATTTCAGGGCCCTGTCTTAAACAGAGTATATATTTATCGCAATTTATTTGCGATTGATTAGAGGACTTGCGATTGATTTGGATCAATTTGCAACTCTTTGTAAGACAGGGCTCTGATATCTTGTTAAATATGTTTGTATTTAGAAGATTATTATAATCATAGTGTTTTTATCTTGAGGTGGAAATAAATAAATGAAATGAAATGAAAAGAAATAACTCACCAGGCCAACAGAGGGGGCTAGATCCATAGCATGAATCCACTTGGCATGTGCACATATCTCAGTCATGAGGTTTCCCTTCTGTGTGTCAAAGATACGAATATGACCGGTCCCATAGCCTCCTATTACCAGGTTCTTATACAGGCACAGAGATGAACATGTAGCCCTGCAAAGAATAATATACAAAGAAACACAATTATTTGAAGCTCATATTCTGAATATAGTAATGCGACATGGATGGATCTACTAACAGACAGAACAAAATTACATTTTGGGGTGATTGGATATGTGGATATGAAACTTCACGGGTTTACCCATATTCATTACAAAATGCTGTGTATCTATGCTACTTTTTATAATCCTCATATCGTGGGTAAGATCTCACCCCTGGCTATGTAAACAACAAAAAGAAGAGGTGTCGTGGTAGAATGGATATGTCATCGGACTGTGGATCACAAGGTCCGCGGTTCAAGTCCCGCCGCGGCGCTAATGTCCTTTGGCAAGACATTGATCTACATTTGCCACTCTCCACCCAGGTGTTAAATGGATGCGAAAGTTAATGTGGTTAGATGAGCAAGTGTGCGTTTGTAAAAATGACGCCTGGTTGGAATGCTCCCCAGGGAGTGGAGAATGGTAATAATATGTAAAGCGTTTTGAGTGGGCCTGCGGTCTTGAAATGGGCTATAAAAGAACGAACTATTATTATTATTAAAAAAAACTCTGTCTTATTAGGGTTTATAATCTTCAAGTGATATTAGAGAAACTGACCCTCCGCCATTGATCCTGGTCAACTGATAGAACTTAGGTCCAGCCTGCCAGACCATGATGCAGCCGCTATCATCACCGCTAGCCATCAGATCCCCTGCACCGGCTACTGCGCTGATGGGATAAGAGTGACCACTCAGTGTCTCACTTAGCTGGACGTTGGTTCCTCGAGATGGGATGGAAAATACCAGTACAGAACCAGTGGATGTACCTAAAGATAAGTTTTAAAATATAAAGAGTAAAAAGGATTTACATGATTAAAATGATAATGAAACTAAAAGACTACAAAAATACAGTACTATCACTACTAGTAATATTACTCCTACAAATTTTACTTCTGCTACTATTACTACTACTTATACAAATACTACTTCTACTATGACTAATTAATACAACTACTTCTACTACTACTACTAATAATAATAATACTACCACTGCTGACTGCTACTACTACTACTACTACTTCTACTACTATTACTACTACTGCTACTTCTACTACTACTACCACTACTTCTACTTGAACACTAAACTAAACACAACATGAATTTACTGTTACTATGTGAAAGAATAATATCATTTCATTTTAATATGTTTAATTATTAGTCTTTTTATATCATTCAGTTGCATTAATGTTCTGCATGTCAGTAAGTTCTCATATTCACTGTACACATTAATGTAAACTTAAAAGGTGAAGAAAGGGAAAATACAAATAAACAAAACATGCATCAAATAGACAGAAAATTTTTCATACATGTGAACCCATGCCACGGAGTTGAAATGGTAAAACATAGAAAGTGAGGGATACAGAGGTAAACAGGAAAACATAATGTGCAGTAATTGGACTTGGGTCAAATCTATAAATTTGATTATTTGCTACCAACATACATTTATTTAATCAAAGGTAACTACATATAGATACCGGCCATCTGCAGTGGAAGCAGCTGCTGTGAAGAAGTATAGTGACAAAAGTAGTAGTAGTGACAAAAGTAGTAGTAGTGACAAAAGTAGTAACAGTGACAAAAGTAATAGTAGTAGTAGTAGTCACGGTGGTAGTGTTATGTAGTGTAGTATTTAAAAGTCTCTGTCTGTTACTTTCCTCTTTTTGTAACAATTTGTCTTTAAAAATGTTATATTCCTCCACCTCTTGCCTCATAACTGGAATTAACTCACTATATTTTTTTGTGTTAATCAAATGCTTTAGACAGGGATCCAAACTGCCCTTCTTTTTTTTTTTTTTTTTGGGGGGGGTGGATTGAAAATGTTACGGTCAGTAAGCCCCCAACAAAAAATTGTGAAATCAAGGGGGGTCCTAGGCTAGAATTTGGCAACCCATGTGTCATGGACACCTCTCAGTTAAGACCATTGGTTTAGGAATCCTAAAAAATAAAACAACCCCGCAAAGCATACACATACACTGGTACAATCCTACAAGACCTATCTCCTGTGGGTGTTTTAATAACAAAAAACAATATAAATAAAATGGTGTGCAAAAAGTATAACTGCAATCCGTGCTGACAAAAATTGTTCTCAGTAGTCACAAATACCGAACCTGGCGATTCGGGATCACGAACAAATGCAGCCCCTGAACGCAGTTAGTTGAATGGAAGGAAGAAAATTCCATTCAGATTGAATTGTGCTATTCTATACACTGTGCAAACTTCTAATTCATTCAAGAAAAAATGTCCTCAATCTAAAAGTTTTGTACCCAACACTACAATGAGAATATATACATTAACATCAATATTTTTTTTAATTTTGTCTATATATCATTAACAAGAGAATATAAGCATAATTTCCTTGTCTTAACGGAACATGCACAAATTATCAAATTTATCACTTTTGAGGTTTTCATATAAAATTTGTCCAGAGAATTAGTGGTATAGGACTGCAAAAGAATGGTGGGCAAGACATAAAAAGAGCAAAGAAATCTGTAAATTTACAGTTTGCACACAAGAGTAGATGGCGTTTAAAAGTAATTTTCTACATTTGTTATGAATTTGAAGAAGACTTCATACATGTTTCAATCACTTCCGTTTTCACATGAACATGTGCTTACATTGTAGGAGAGAATTTAGGTAAATGAATAAAGTTAAACATTGTCTGTACTAGCTTGTTTGCAAGCAACTACAACAACAACTACAACTGCACCCAAGAAAGTTAAGAATGTACATAATAGATTTGCATGCAAAAGTGTTATAAATCCACACTGATTATATCCATATTCAATCTATTACGATTACAAAAGCTACATTCGTGTATGCAAATCCTCTAACTAGTCAAACCTGCCCATCAAGATAACCAGCTGTAAATAAAGACCATATTCTTTGCTTCCCTTGAGAGAAAAAATGTTTCTCATTGAAACTTGTACTAAAGGGACATGTACATAAAGAACACCTGCTTATAAAGACCACCTTTCTTGCCTCCCTTGAGAGTGGTCTTTATATACACGTTTCACTGGATACAGATTGTCAGTTTGCCCGGTACTGTATTTCATAGCTCTCAAACAAATACAATCTAAATACTGTTTCATCAACTATTGAAGCCCATCTGCACTAGTTTGGACAGATGACCTCCCTGCCACGTCACTGAAAGGTGGTTATCTCATCAAATCAGCTCTCAATTAACATAAGAAACAGAGGATCATGGGGGACCAACAGGCACCGATTAGGCATTATTTGCTATATAGAGGGCGCAAGTAATTATAAGTAGTACAGTGGGGCTTTAAAGAAGAGAAGAAGCTAGAACCTTACCAACTGCAATGAAGCTATCTAGCACAGATGCTATCCCTCTGGTAAATAGAAAGCCTGCAAAATAGCACCAATAGAATGTATTATTATGTATAGATACCATCATATGGCCCAATGCATAGAAATCAGCAGTTAAGTTTACAACTTTACATACTTTCTAAATAGTCTTTGTGGGCAAATATTAAGCATGTAAATCTTCAATTCAGCAAAATGTATCAAATATAAGTTGACACTGCATATCATTATTCAGTTTCATTGTACATTTTTGATAAAAAAGAATACATAGCAATGAAATAATCACATTTTGCATATTGAAAAGAAAAACTTATTGATGTAGATTTCAGAGATTATTTTTGTTGTTGCTATGTTTTCAATTAGCTGGGTATATGTAATAAAGATATGATAAGAAGTGTATTTAATTTACCATCATTGCCATCAGAGTTAAACAGAGCATGCCAAAAGACCAATGCTGAGCTATCTGGTTCAAACATCTAGAAGAGAAAAACAACACATTAAAAAAAAAAAAAAATAGTGAAATAGAAAACAGATTCAATACATTCAAATATATCTGCATGTACACATACTCCTTACCTATGATCATCAATTAATTTGTTTACATTTCTTTTTTCCTGCATTACACATGAGTCCTGTCCAGAATAATGTGCAATTGCCTAGATGCACTTCCAAAATTCTTTAGATTACATGTACCGGTAGTTTCTCACTTTCTCTGCATCAGCTCATCTGCATTGAAAAGGCATTGACATTTAGACATCCAAGCTATCATCAGGGCCAGTATTCAATTGAATACATTAGAAATATGAATATTTGGACCAACTTAAATATTTTGCTCATATTTCGGCTTAGGTAAAATATTTAGCCAACTTGGGTACGTTTGGCTTAGTACACAAAAATATGTTGACCTGTCATATAACAAAATTGTGATGGATGATCCTCTAATCGATCACACACTTACAAACTCATTTTATTACATATTTGTTAATGATATCAATTATCAACTTTTGATTGATTTGATTTTGAATCAATCACAACTTTTTGTTATATTAGACAGTACCCAGCATATGGGTTTATTATTGATAGCGTTTTCTCACCTGTACACCTTTCTGACAGCATACCACCATTAGAGTTCTTGATGGCAACTCACAGAATTTGGCCTGCAACATGCAAAAAGGGACAAACATAATGTCTAGAGTTTTTCCCAATTCGTTTAGTGAATCTGCTCAATCTAAGTTATACACATTGCTAAAGTTTAAACTCCAGAATAACTGAACCACTTAACATTCATGATAACTAGAGCAATTAGACCAAGATCTTTTTGTTTCATCCATGTCATTATTTTAAGCACTTTCAATTGACATCAGCATGAACATGGACATTAAAAAACTATTCCAAACGTCTCTCATCCCAATTAAGTAAGCACTTAAATCGCTATTAAACCAACATCATCAATCTATTTAACAGTCTTTCAAGTTCTCTAACAAAATCATTATAAGTAATATTAATAATAAGTGTATCATCTTTTGTGCCTGTGGGCTTTGTGGCTTCATCAATTTAAAATTAAAAATTTGCTTGTGCCTCGTGTGGATCCTATTGTATTTTTATCGTATAATTTAAACCTGGCTAGATAAAAAAAAAAATAGCAAGACAACATAAGTAAGATTGTCAGTCATTCGGTGCATCAAAAGAGTATCAATTCAATGATAAGAAGATTCCATTAAACGATCTAGGGCCTACCTCAAGGATGGCTGCATTTTGAGTGACGCCTGCCACATCTTTGCAGTGCAGTTGTCGCTGTGTGACATTGGGGCTGACACCGCTCCCCGCTCCTTCGCTAGCACAATTCGAGATATTCACCACCGCCTTGTGAACAACAGCGTAACATGTCACATTCCGCTCCGGCGAGCACAGAACAGAAAGGTTGTTGTATCTCAACGATGCAGAGCTCTTCAAATGTACTGATTTTGATTTATGATACATGATGATTAATTAGTAATTTCAGCTTTCCAAGGCTCAATAACAAGGGTCATTCATTCAGAAGCGTCCTGTAGTGAAGGCAATCGGGTCAAGAGGTGGTTATCTGTATTACCTCGCAGATGGCGACAGACACATTTCGGACACGGTGCCGATGGCAGACCTCGGAAAATGGATTAGTCTGCCGACATGGATATAAATTGAGCAAAATTCTGAAATAAAGTTGCTCATAGCTGTCTGAAAATTGTCTAAGGCTTCCTAATTTAGCGAATCGAAAGATATGCTGAAACACAAACAGGGTTGAATGTGTATCCCGATTCCCCTTGTCTCCCATTTTCTTTGTTTCCTTTTTATATAAAATATATTTGTTCTTTTTTCTTCTCCCTTATTTATCTTTTTGATACAATTAGTTCTCGTTCTGTTTGATAATTAATATACTAATCTGATAATAAACTATAGGTGGACTGTTCTTACAGCTGATTGAAGAGGACCCCCTCCCCCTTATTTCAAAAAAAATATTTTATATTCTTCTTCTCTCTCTTTCTTTCTCTTCCTTTACCCGTCTCTTCCCTTCATTCTCATACTTTATCTTCGTTCATAATTCTTTTACCTTCATTTATCTCACTTCATCTCTTTCACCTTCTAATCTCTTTTTCCCTTTCCTTCTTATCTCTAGTGCCTTCTCTTGATCCTCTAGATCTCTTTCCTTCTCTCTCTATCTTCTTTCCACTTTTCATTTTTCACCATCCTTTTTTTTCTCCAATAACACATCCTTCCTTTTTTGAGGAATAGATTTGTATAAACTTAGCAATATCTAGTGGCATTAAGAACTGTGTCTGCAAGTTCTAAAAGGACAGGCCCAACCAGGATCATATGGGTATTTCATATCTACCGTATATCATCCATTTGCATTGCTAAGAGTCCTTTAACCAAGGAGATGTCAGGACCCTGCTTTAACCTAGATCAAGCTATAGACAATGGCAAAACAGTTGCCAGATAAAGATGAACTACAGCAATAGAGTACTAACAAAATCCCTCATCTCTAACAGACACCGTTTTTAGAGCCACCAGATTGCATAAGTATTGAGATATAAACATCAAGGACATAACTATACAGAATCATAATTGTTTGTTTTAATACAAAATATATTTCATTTTACAGTCGCTCTCATATTCAACAAGCTACTACATTCATTATTGAACTTTTTGCTTGAATATTGTGCTTCCCTCATAAAGTAAATTGAAGAACTCTGTTTATTCAAATCTCAGTCAAATATTCATGTAATAATGTTGAGTGAAACACATTTAAATGAACTAATCAATGATAAATAAATTTCATGTAATATTTATTAAAAAGAGAAGACAGAAACAGAACAGGGGGAGGTCTTGCTGTATATGAGAAATTATATCAATTACATGTTTAGAAACAACTTAATGGATGATCGGTTGGAAATGCTGATTATTGAAATCAAGCGTACAAATATAAAACCGTTGCTGATTGCTACCTGGTTTTAACAAAACGCTAACGCCAATTTTTTTTTCTTTTTTCTTCAATCGTTTGAGTCAGCTCTCCAAAAAACAGAAGATTTAGCCTATGAAATGTAGCCTGCTTGGTGATATAAATTATGTTTCAAACTTTCAATGCTAGATGATAAAAAGTGGCAAACGAAACAGTTGCTTGAAATAACTGAAAGTTTTGGATATGTGCAACTAGTAAAATCTGCAACTAGGGTATCCGCTACTACCTCTTCAATAATCTCAACTAGAAATTAAGACTAAATGAGAAATAGACCAAATGGTAATTAGCCTAAATGGTCACTAGACCAATTTTCTTTTGTAATTTGACATTAAGCGAACGTGTAAACCAAAGGTCATCAAAATCTTATCTGCACGCAGATTTCATACAGAAATATCCTATAGATCCATCTGAACAACTGACATCTCCATATACGGTAAAGCAAGCAATTGGCAACATAGTGTTGTAAAACAATCCCTCTAAACCACTCATATTCAAGTTCTAATAGTGGCATTCTATCAGCTATCAGCTATGTAACGTTATATCTTAAAGCCCCTCTGCACTAGTTTGGCATGGAGGGATTAGACCTCCCTGCATGGTTACTGGCAGGTGCTTATCTCATCAAATTAGCTGGGGGCATCATGGGGGATCAACGGGTACCGCTTAGGCATTGTTGGCTGTATAGAGGGCACAAGTAGCTATAAGTATTGCAGTGGGGATTTAACTCTTTGCTTGTGATGCTTCTCCATCCTCCATCTCCTCTTCTTCATCCTCCTCCTCCTCACTGGATGGCACATCAGGGTCGTCACACTGGAGTCTGCACTTTGGGCAGTCACAGGTGAAGAGGTAGTTCTCCCTGATCAGAGAAAGACATTGAACAACATATCAAATTGATCATTATAGAACTCACTTCTGAGCTTCAAAATTTATATCAAACCTCATAGGCCATAATAAATGTACCCCCCCCCCCCAAAAAAAAAAAAAAAAAAAAAAAAAAAAATTGGTATGGAAGGTTTTTAATCAAATCAATGTTTTATATTGTTCATCTTGACACAAACATCATGCTGTGGCATTAAGTTTCATCATACCTAAAATCAATTTTCAATAACAAAGATAAGCTTCCTTTTGAAGAAAACATATATATTTGAAACTAGGGTCTATATACAACTTTGAGCAATTGAAACTGATTGAAGAAGAATTGAAAAGATTGATTTAGGTCCAGGGGGGCGTTTCACAAAGCCTTTTTTCAATGACAAATAACAAAAATCAGTGACAAATCTGCTGATATCCAATCAGAAGCAAGGATTTCAGTAGCTTATAACACAACTTGTCATTTGTCACTGACGACAAGTTTTGTGAAACCCCCCCCCCCCCCCCCCCCCCCGGTTTTGAAGTAAGGATTTTGATCATAACTGTCACAAACTGTCTATGAGCTATTATCACTTGACCATATGTTGTACAATCGCTAGATCACATGGTGTTTTATTTAAAATGTATTAGAAGGAATTATTCAGTTTGTTGAATGGTGCTTTCTGTAACCATTCCATTCAAATGAACAACAGTTTTTTTGTAAATTTTGGCCCAATAAATCAGCTACATTAAGATTCACTTCTAATACTAAGCTGGTTAGACTCACTAGGCTTGTCCACATCAGCTCGAGTTTGCCAAATATCCGCTATTTAAACTATCCCGGTGGCAAATTATCCAGTTAATTTGCGTGTTCATCAGCCCACAGTTGCAATTAGCGGGATATTTGGTTGAGAAAATATCCTGAGAAAACTTGGTCTTGTTTCCAAATATACCGCTATTTGCGCCCGTCCAAGCTAGTTTGTGACAAGCGTATCGGTCTGGTGAAAACGCAATTTCGGGCTTCGGGATATTTGGCAAATTCGAGCTGATGAAAACAGGCCTACTAACGTAATAACAAGGGAGACTTCCAAGTCAAAATAAAACAATGCCAAGGGCAAATTCTCTCAAACAGGGGTAATAAATTTAACCATTCTCTTGCTCTCTCTCCCTCTTTCTCTCTCTACCTATCTCTATTTCTCTTCTTCTCTCATCCTCCTTTCCATCTATTGCTTTTCCCCCAATTAATTTTCTGGATAATTAAAGCTTTCAAGATTTCTTTGATCCTCTCAAACCACCTCCCTGTAATGCCCACAGGGCCCATTTCCTTTGATTTTGACCACAAGTGAAACAAATTCTGCTGAGAAGCCTACTTACCGTAACTCTTTTTGTCTAGAATGTCTGCTCCTTTCTCTACTGCATTCATCCAGATAGCTGATTAATACTTCCTATATGAAAGAATATACTAGGTGTTAAGACCATTTCCATCTAGGGGTTATAATTAACTCACATCAAATTCAAGTTTGAATCTTATGAAGCTACAGAAAGTAACATTTATTTCGAGTGTTTTAAAAAATTTAATCTAATCCCCCAAACACCTTGCTATCCAGTCACATAACAGTTTAAAAAAAACAGGTTACAAAACCGTTGACAAAACTATTGACATCACCTAATCATGATTTTCATCTAAAATTGGGATTCTCATTCTGTGATTTGCAATATATTCATCATACATAATTCATAACATCTACAATAATAATAATTCCGCTTTTATATAGCGCTAAATACATCTATGATGTCTCTAAGTGCTTTACAGATACCGTATACTATTACCCCGGTAATTGGATTCAATATTTGCCCACACACACTGTGTGCACAATCTCCACTCCCAGGGGAGCATTGATTATATATAGCTATATGTGTTGCCAATTTGAAAGATGGAAATGTGGATCATACATGTAGATCCTTGCCATCAATAAATGAACATAAAATATTCTTACCTGTCCCTCAGCAATATCAGTGAGAGCAACGAGGCTAAGGGTGGAGTTGTTGTGAAGAAAACTAATCTCTGCGTTTGGTTCACAGCTATGATTACCTGCATACAGCAAATGGATAAAGTAAATGGATATGAATGCCACATTTGATCAAGCAACTTTCATCATAGATGTAGGACCAGGATTAGGAATGTAATTCGGATTTGGGCTAGAGTTAGGCTTAGAGTAAGTGTACTGTGTAGGTTTAGGGTTAGGGTTAGTTTTAGGTCTAGGAATAAAATATGGAGTTCATTTTGTGACATTTCTAATTTCCTTCACTCATCACTAAAGCTATTATACATTTTCTATCATATGAATTTGGAAGGTATTATACATTCATAGTATCACAATTTCATAGTCTTGATTATTTCATGTAAGTTTGTTTTATGTGAGAAATCATTAGCTAAAAAATATAAGTGAAGAAGCATCAGACTACTCACAGCAACTTTGGAGTTTATAGAGAGCTGAACCCTCACAGTTCAGGAAAGCTCCTGATTCTAAAAAAAGGTGACAAAATAAGATAAAATCACGGTACACAAAATCTTACCAACATAAATAAATTAAAAGCATCGTTTAACAATGCATAAATCTGAGATGCATGGCCCTACGTGTTATTAGTGTATGTGATATATGGTGTAGTAACTAGTATTGAAGCCCTAAAAAAAATGCGCTTCAAAATGATCATGAAGTGCCTCAAAAAATAAAAATCTTTTGGTGACCGGTTTTGCCATACTCATTTTCCCCAATAGACTGTAGTGTTATATAAACACTTAGGAAAACGTTTTTTGAAATTTCGATTTCCAATCATAAAAAACTTGATAATCAGACAGGCGATCAGCTTGTAAAAGTCATGGGGTTCCTGACTGCCCTAAAGGTTTGTAATTATCATTGCAGCATGAGCTAAAGCCAGGATTTTTTTTCAGAATCCTAAGACAAAGATACCAAATTCCTTTAAGCAAGCAATGGAACCCAGCCTCGTGGGACTTTGTGCTTCACAGACATCAGTTCATAGTCCTTAATCCACATTCCAATTTTTCACCTTTAAATTTAAATTTTTGTTGGTGAACTACCCTGCATATCTGAAATATCACTAAAACAAGGAATATCCTGATCTATTTTTAGTGTACAAACATAATGTCTACAATACCTTTCTCCATTTCCACATAAAGCTGGTCAATAAACTGGTCTAGATTCTGTCTTTCTTCTGCTTCCAAATCAAGCTCATCACAATTGTGTACATATACACTAAGAGAACTAAAAGAAATAAAATTAAAAAATATATATATTTCCTTTGTCAATGAATGCTTAGAAAAGTTGCAGATTAAGATATTTCTGAACAGCAAAATAATGCTATAAAATTAAACAGTAATTTAGAATCACTAGAAACAACTTTTTTCTTCCACTTTCTATATTTCCTTTCTTATAAAAACTTTTGATTACTTTTTTTTAGACTATACAAGTTCATGGTAAGCTAACATAGATATTAAGTTAAGTTGAAAATGTTCATGGCAGTTATTAGTAGTTGATATGAATTTCAGGATTATATTAATACACGCCAACAAAGCCAAATAGGACATATTTTGTGAGCTTTTTAAAGACCTCTTGAGTAGTTACTTTACCTTGACCCGACCCCTTGTCCATTCATACCGATGAGAGCAAACAGAGATCTCAAGCCACCTGGAGTAAACCACTAGAAGGGAGAGAAGCAGGGAAACAAGATTAGAGAATGAAATAAAAGACCTTGAACTGTTTATTGTACATAGTCACCTTTTGGAGTCATCATTTTAGCCTCAAATGGTTTAAAGTTCCACTGCACTACTTGTAGCTACTTGCGCCCTCTATATAGCAAACAATGCCTAATCAGTGACCATTGGTCCCCCATGATCCCTTTTTTCTTATGTTAATTGAGAGCTGATTTGATGAGATAGCCACCTGTCAGCAACCTTGCAGGGAGGTCTGATCCCTCCTGGCCAAACTAGTGAAGACAGGCTTTAAAGTCTACCTAAACAAATCATTTTGTATTGCAAGAATGTATAATATCAACCTCAAAAAACTTTACCCAGCATTCTGTGAACTAATGGATAAAGAGCATGAGGAAAATAAATAATAAGATTAAACCGTGTCAGACTTGGGTTCCATACGGGCCTTATTCTGTGCATCAAGCAGTCTACTCACAGTTCACTTTACTTTTGGTTAATTGAGATTGGATTAAAACTTGCAATATCTCTTTATAGAAGTAATACTTGAAGCTCATATTAGACATACAGTCAAACCTGCTTTAGTGACCACCTGTCTACAAAGACCACATTTTTTTTTTCCCTTGAAAATAGTTTCTTATTGAACCATGTAAAAAAGTAACCTGTCTACAAAGACCACTTTTTGTGTTTCCCTTGGACGGTCGCTATAGACAGGTTTGACTGTATATTATAGCAAAAGTGAACCCCTAATTTAAAAAAAAAAATGCTTTTGGGAGATTGGAACATTTTAAACTAATATACATAGTGCAAGAGCAGAAAGTGCACAAAAATCACTTAATATTATAATCCATTTTCTGTTAAGATACACAGTATGGTGAGTAAATAAGAACAATTTAAAAGAAGAGAATCAAGAATTCTGCAAAAGAGTTTATGGCACAATACCTGAGCAACTGATTCTTCATGGAGTGCATTGAGTAACAAAGGCTGAAGAGCTTCATACTGACCCTGTAAATACAATAAAATAACATTAATTAATAATACATTCCATGTATACTACTATGTTCCATTTATACTACTATCAAAACAATTGTATTGGGTATTTTAAAGGTCGTTTCTTCTAATTACTTTCCTTTAAAGTTTCCCATATTTTAACTGCACAATCCACTCATCAGAAATTATGTACATGATACTAATCGTCTTTACTCTGGACAATACAGTTCATAGATTATATGCTCATGGAGATATATTTACTGAAATGAGCTGAAACTGGTTGACAAAAATCTTTCGAAATAAAAAGAAAATAATATGTTATGCAAAACTAATTTGGAGCTGGGATCCAAGATATGATTGATCAGTATTAATTGACTCCTTTAAATCTCAACTCAAGTAGAGTTTGACATCAATTATATACAAATAATATTTGCTATTAGTACTGAACAGTTACAGTGATTGTGATTGACTTTGGATGAATCACAACTTTTCATTAGACAGGGCTCATTTTCACGAAATCTCATACCTCAAAATTGGTACAAAATGCAGTGATTCAAACCTCATACCTCAAATTGCTTCCCGAGCAGTTTGTGTGATAGTTCTCTCTCTTCATTCTGAGGCACATGGCAGAACTGGTTGAAGGATGCTAAGATTTCTTCCTTTGACTTGGCCTGGAAGCAATCAACCAAAACATTTACATACATCTCTCTCATGGAAACTTACATTTACTTCTTAACCTGTAGATTATCGTATTCTCATTTTTCCTAATATGTTGCATACATGAAATATCCCATTCCAGAAGGCATTGGGTTACTTGGCTTCAAGGCAAAAATGATTCATCCCCTATCTCATTAAAACAGAAGAAACAATTTTGGAGTCATTTTCCTGAAAGCTTTCCTAGGTCTTTAATATCTGTTAAAAAACAAAAGATTCACAAATTGGCATTTGGCCATATCAACTAAAATGCACAATAAAAGTTTATTCTTATAAATGAAACAATTAAAATATTGATTCCCTTCATTGTGTAGAGGTGTCGTGGTTGAGTGGATACGTCACCGGACTGTGGATCACATGGTCCACGGTTCAAGTCCCGCCATGGCACTAATGTCCTTTGGCAAGACATTGATCTACATTTGCCACACTCAACCCAGGTGAGGTAAATGGGTACCTGGTAGGATTATTCCTTGAATTGCACTGATATTGCAGATATCGGTAGCCGGAGCTAAAACTAAAGTAATAATTACCGAAGCTCTTTGGAAGCGCATAGAGACTAAGTATTATGCGCTATACAAGAACAGACTATTATTATTTATGTAGTAATATTCATTTACTTGCTATCTTATGAGATTGAAGACATTTTGAATGAAAAATGTCAGCACCTCCAGAAAAGAGATGAAAGGAAATACCTGTTTGATAGATGCAATCATTTTAGCAATCAACATAATACTGGTCGTCTCAGGAGGGTAGTGCATTGTTCTGGAGCAAAAGAACAACAAATCCATGAAATTAGATATATAACATGTGTTGTCTTGGTTTCTTTGAAACCAGAGTAGAGTTTAAAAAGAATGAACAAAAATCATTTTATATCTGGACTACCTTAATGTACACTACATTAAAAATAAAAGCAGATACATACAAATAACACCATAAACCTTTTATAGCTAAATGTATGTAGCTGTTGCTATTTTCAAGTATGACACAGCACTGATTGAAAAGAAAGTTTGTTAAAGTGGAATCATTTGGAAAGCTATGATGCTACATGGAACCATTTGCACCGCATGATAAGAAGTCCCACTAAATAAAGCCACTTTTGCTTGAATTTCTCGCGTAATCACAGGTTACTGGTTAGTGAATATGGGTCGTGGTCTTTCATCTTGACTTACTTCCAAACTTCTTGAAGGATGACTAGAGGGTGATTTGGGTCAGGAGGATGCTGGGATAAACAGAGAACTTGGTGATATTGGTTCCATGCCTGCTCTCGACACTCACTGCAACAATATGAGACCTAAAACAGTCAAGGTATTCTTTGATAAACAAAGCTCTTGACACTCACTGCAGCAATATGAGACCTAAAACATGGTATCAAAAACATTTGTAAGACTGGCTACCGCATCACATTTGAAAGATATTTCTAACTTGACTTGCACGTTGCCATAGTTATATCTTTTTTTAATCTGGGCTATATTCCAGTACCGGTATTTGAAAGCAGGAAGACAAATTCATTTTAGGGCAAGTAGTACTAAGAGCAAGTCTAAAACATTTTCTGTCTTCTGACCATATTATATTGCCATGCACACATAGTAACTTACTAACTTTAATCACCCTAATAATAATCACATATTACAACTTTCCAATTATGTACAGACAATTTTTTGAAGTTCAGGCAAGCCTGCTGAAGGGCAGATATGCTATTTCTTAATGAGAATTAGATCTTTCTTCACAATCAGTAGAAAAATTACCCTTTTCATTGAGCTTTCCCTTTCTGTCCTGCAAGCCTCTTCAGAACCATGCCATAGGGCCTTTATAGGGGGCGCTATTGCTGATGCAGTACGATAATGAAAGCTTACAAAAAACAGGTAATTATTCTACTGGTATCGTGAAGAAGAAGAGCTAACCAATCAGATGAATCTCTACAGGTATTTCTGATTGCAGGCAGGTCTTAGATAGAAGAACATAGAAGATACGTGCACTGGTGCTATTACAATCCAGCCAAAGAACTGCATCCAACTCTTAATCATAACTGTGTTACCATTACATTCTTCAAGTCTTTTGTCCAAATTCCTACTCGGACTCTTCTCCTCCCCGTTTTCAGCACAGCAAACAAATAAAGTTCTATTTTTTTCATCCTACAACACTCCATGTGACAAAGAAGTTGTCGGAATTCTTGTTTGTTAAACCTTCCTATTCTTTCTAATCCTCTTGTTCCAATTCCTCTCCCAACTGTCATCCCCCCCCCCCCCCAAGACAGCATATAAAATAAGAACTCTTACTCTTACCTGACAATGGGGGCAGTGCACAAAGTTCTGTTTCTCCACTTTACAGCACTCCATATAGGGAAGCACCAGCGAAGGGTTGGCTGATAGACGTCTGGCCATTTCCTCAGCATTTTCCATCGACCTCATGCAGTATTCACATGCCTCATAGTGGTAGCACTCATTCCATAAGAATTGTGCACAGACGAGAGGCTTCTCTTCGAAAAGTACGGTCCCCGCTGCTACGTCTCTTGAAGCAAACAGACCTCTTCCCTAGTTAAATGAAAGTTGAATGAATTTAGAGATCTACGTAGAATGTAACCCATTATTTTTCAGCATGTTTCTACAGGACTCAGAATATGACAGCATTGTGAACCCAGATGGCCAGATGAAACTAACTCCATGACAGTCATATCCTACTGAGATGTCAGGAAGTGGATAAACCGTACCACAAAACCATGATCTGCGACAAATTAATTATTTCTATACTATGGACTAGAAATATAGTCCTTGCCACGATCCGTCAGATTTTATCCTAAATTACCAAATAAGATTATGAGGCTTAATTTCACTCAAACTGGTTACAAAAGCAAAAATCTAAGTTAATGGTAGACTATCACAAATGATACAAACTTCCAATTTGCATGAAAACATGTGTTACTAAACGAACAGAAATTTGCAAGTAAGAATACCATATCTCATAACCAATCAAAAGAAGACCCTTAAAGTTAAACTTAATTTTTTTCAACTATTCAAGTTAAGAAAATAGATCTAAAATAATACTCCAAAAATAACAAGAAAAATGACACGAAACAGGTAGATCTAGATCTAATAAATAAACATAGTTTTAACTCATGATCTTTATTTGGACATTTAATGAATATTAACTTCATTTTGGGTATGTTTTAGTAGGGTTTCTCCACGCCGGAGTTACGAGGCCAATTTTGGATAAGCTTCTGAACTAGCGCCCAAAAATTAATTTTCGAAAATTGAGTTCCGCCTCCGAGGCCCAGCGAGCGCGGAGCTCCGCTTACTTACACATAAAGGTATGCAAATGCGTGTGTATCTCCAAGGTGCGCAGATGAAGATGGGACATAAGCCATAAATATATCAATGCGCTTTCATGACTCATGACACAGCTAATATTTTGAATTCAATAACGATGATGATGCAATAATAGTAAAAAATCAATTGTCAATTATTTACCTTTAATTCATCAATAAAGCGAACGTTGACAATAGATTCGTTTGCCATGCCATCCGTTTTTGAGTTCGACGTAGCAGAAAAACAACCAGCATTGCGTCTTTGAAAAGACAAATCGGGAAGAAAAAAAGAAAGACAAGGGGTGCAGTGCCCCCACTTTTCAAGTACCACTACAGACAATAGTGCCCCTTTTTACTACAGATAAGTGCCGTTTTCCTTTCTGAATGTCACTCCCCCCTTCTCATAACTGCCAATATTCAGACCTATAGGTGCTCTACTTTCTTTGACATGTCCTACCGCTTTTTCTTGTTAGTACCCTTTTTCACCTCCCATTTCTGAAAAATGCCCTTTTCACCTCTAATAAGTGCCTCCAATTGAAATCTTATAGGTGACCCTTATTCTTTGACAAGTGCCTATTTCCTTAGCCCCTTTCTAGCCGGGTAGGAGTAGTGCACCCTTTTAACTCTGATAACTGCCCTTTTAACCTTGACACATGCCCCTTTTCCTGTCTGTAGGTACCCCTTTCTGAAAATATGATAAATTCCCATTGTTACTCTTGATAACTGTCCTTTTCCCCTTCATTATAACTGCCCTTCGATAGTGTCTGTTTCCGATGTGCGATAAGTGTCCACCACGACCTATAATAGCTGGAGGCGGCAAGGGCGCGTGAAACCTTTAAGTCTGAAGTCCCCTTTCAGAATATATATATGTGCTCATTTTCAACGCTTTCAAATAAGTCATGTTAATTAAAAAATGTGCCTCCTTTATCCTAAACGTTGCCCCTTTAAACTACTATGATATATTCTGCTCAACTGCTAAGGAGGCATTTTTCCGCCCCCATGCCCTTTTGACCGTAGAAATAGTACCAAGCTGATAAATTGCCTAAATATGTTTAAAGGTTAAAGCAATAGGGGTTTTCTCCATTCAACTGCATCTATATAAATTAATGTCACTCATGTTAAAAAATGACTACGTATACAGTATGCAATATGATAAGATATTTAAGTTACCCCACATCCCCCGAATCAACAAATTTATCCTTTAGCCTCAAGCGACTGAGAGGATTTTTTGTTTTCGATTTTTTTTCTTTTCTTTCTTTCTCAAGCTCACTCGGTAGCTACGCCAGCTAGGATAACACTAAGCTTATAAAGTAATTTGTTAAGTTGTTATGTATTCTTTCATAATGAGATTGTGCTAAAATCCCGATCGGGATCGATGATTTTATCTAAATAATAAAATATTTTTGTTCACAACGCGACCTCATAAATCTTTAAATTCTTGCTCGCTTGCAAATGAATCTTCAACAATCACACACAACTGCAAAATATAGTATAATGTGAAACTGGTCATCATCTGATAATGTATTAATTGGAACGTCTAATTTTGTTTCACTTGGAGTTTACCCTTAGTAGATTCTCCTTTCTTTTTCAAAAAGTGCCTTTTTGTTGTGGCACCCCCTGCAGTTCCCCACTTTGAAAGAAGCTTCGCCGCCCCTGTGTAGACCATACTGAAATGGCAATGAATATTACGATTTCATCTCTATGGGGAAGACGGTAAAAATCCTGCTTTGAGGATTATACAAATAAGTATTTTGTCTCTTGGTGCGCTGTGAAGCATATCTCCAAACGAAATAGACTAAATTATCTGTTTTTGTCAGGGTTGTTAAGAAATTCAAAGTTTTCATTAATTTCTTTAATAAGGCGAAATTCATTCCAGTGATTTTCTAACTACATCATCTTTATTTAATTGTGTATGCTTTAAATTTAAGTTTGAATTTGTTTCATTGATTTTCTTTCAATGATGGTCCAACAGAGGCAAGGAATTTAAAAATCAGTCACCCGTCCAACTAAAGATAGAATATCATGTGTTGAAAACGGCGTATCACGTCCCTCTCTATACAAAATTAGTTGTTAATTTATCCGCATTTTCTAAGATACCGTAAAAGCGTAATTCCACAAACTCAGAGGTCTAATTTCAGCGGATCAGCAATGGCGTTATCTTGGTTTCAAGAATTATCTTTCTTATCAAAAGCTGCCGTTGTTGTTGGAACAAGTGCATCTCTAATTGGTGGAACATACATCCTCTACAAAAGATTAGCTGTTAGTGGCACTGCAGGACCTGGGGAAAGTACTCGAGCAGATGTAAATATACTCAATTATATTATTCGACCCCACATGTTCATTTTTAAGTTTGTTAAAGGGAAGTCCACCGCGATTTCAAGACTTGTTAAGTTAGTTTTAATAGAAGCAGAAAATGAGAGGAACAGGTCAGTGAAACCTTGAGCAAATTCCGACCAAAACATGAGAAAGTTTTAACTTTTCTAATTTGCGATCAATTAGATTCCTAAAAATAGTAAAATTTATGTAAAAATGTAAAAATAAAATTATTGTTTCATTTCACTTTTCAATTTCAGTTGGTTGCCATGGTAATTCTACTATTTTGTCAATTATGATGGGGGATTGGCCGTCTGGACACTGATTCTGAAGTTGACTGAACAAACATAAAGAATTCTCTTTTGCCTTCGAATCCAACAGAATATATTCATCAAATAGCACTCTGTGTATGTGTGTGTGTGTGTGTAATTGGGGTTTTTACAGGCGTGTATCAATCAGATATGATTATTTACGTCTGGGGACCAACCTTTAACGTCACCATCCGAAAGACGTGACTCAGTTTCGAACCAGCGTCCTCGGCTGAATCAGTTTGTAACTTTCACTGTTAGCTGGATGACAGGCGCATGCCACAACGCTAACGCCTAGACCATAGGGTCTAGCCTCTACTCTAGGCCTACTGCCTAATAAACAACTAACCGTCATGAATATTTGTCCTTTAATATCGCGTTTATAATAATATATCCAACATAATTCTTAGAAGATTCATGAAATATAATAATTGCTTGTTTACTTCTTCAAATTGCTGTTTTAAATCAACTGTCCGAATGCACAACGTCTCGGTATAGACTACTTATGAATTATTAACTTATTTGAATTGTTTATTTGGTGTTTCAAGTCTTATTCGCTAGTTTTCAAACTACTTTACCTCCCTGAAGATTTGTCCTTTATCATGTTTATAATCATATATCCAACATATTTAAGTCTTGGAAGATTTATGAAATATAATAATTGCTTGTTAATTTCATCAAATTGCTGTTTTAAATCAACTGTCCGGATTCACAACGTCTCGGTAATCGGTATACTCTCATTAACTTATTTCAATTGTCCAACGTTCACTCTTTGAATTGTTTATTTGGTGTTTCAATTCTGATTGGCTAGTTTTCAAACTACTTTCTCTCAAAGTCGGGGTACTGTACATCTTTCACCAAATCTCTCTGTATTTTTTACTTTCATTTGTATATTCATAGCTAATTATGAAATACTGAGCACAGGTGCCGTACGTGCAGGCCCCTCGCTGCCTCAGATAACGCGTGGCGCGCGCGCCACGCGTTCTTGATTTTGCCTGACCTTGCACCACGCCTTCTTGATATTAAACATATTGCGCCACCCCTTCTTCATTCAAAGAAAACAGCGCCACGCGCGCGCCACGCGTATTATGTTCATTACTTGACAAACGCGGCGCTGCCAGCTACCGCCCGCTCCAAAAGTATTGAAGCGCTAGCGTTCTCGAAACAGTACACACACCCGTAGATCATGCAGTAGAGTGGGGAAAGAGGGAGAGAGAGAGAGAGAGAAGAGAAAATGTCAAGGCGCGATGAGGGAGGGAGAGAGAGAGAGAGAAGAGAAAATGTCAAGGCGCGATGAGGGAGAGAGAGAGAGAGACAGACAGACACACTGATGCACATGGATCACGCCATTGTATTCTATGTAGCTGTGTTGCTGTGGGGAAATGTACATACGATACACATATATTAGGTGCACATAGCTTAGCGCAGCAGGCCTAGCCTGTGTGTGTGTGTGTGTGTTGACCTCAACTCGAACTTTCAAAGTCGCAAGTGTCTAATTAAAATATGTGCCAGTATGATGATGATGATGATATTGATGATGATCATAGTAATCACTTTAATTCCTAATTTGTTTGTTATTTCTGTGCAAAAACTGGCTCATTATTATAACTGACTTTAATTTAAAAATTGTATCTCTTTGGTTTACCTAAAGGCTTACGTTTTCTTAATTCACTATTTAATACATGCATGCAAACATTTATACATAAAATCAGGTTTCAAGTACAAAAAAGAATTATCCAAAATATTGGCATAACAATTATGAAGTAGACTATAGGCAGCGCAGGCATACATACAAACACTAGCCCCTAGAACTGACGACGGTCGGAATGGATTGCAATGAATAATTTGTAGCTGCAACCAGGAATCGCTGCAAAGCTCTCTCTCTCTCCATCCCTCTTTTTTTTCTTCTTTACCCTATATTTAATTGGTATTTTAAGTACATAATAAGCATGCAACTTATTTGATGTCTGCATTGTGGCGACTTCAACAAAATCTTTATAGTTTTGTTTAATTTCGCCTCCTTCCTACCAGCTGGTACATCGAATTTATTTTATTACCGTTTTATTTTGCGTTCTTACTTTGATTGTAAGAAATAATTCAATGTTTATTATTGAATATTGAACTTTGAATCTCGACCCCAACCCCCCCCCCCCCAGTAATCAAGCACTTCATACCCGGGAGGGGGTGAGGGTAGTTGTTGTGTTGGGAGAGAGATAGACACACGGACCATTGAAAGGGTCTGAATGAATTTTTATTTCATATGCGTTTGCGAAGTAGCAAACCATGAATGAACTAAAGTAAATTGTTTTGCATTAATTCCAACAGCCTATTTTGTAATATTGGGCAAAGTAATTATACATATTATAGCTGTAAATAACGTTAGAGGGACTTTAGTATAAGCTATGATTGTAAAAATCTAATAGAAAAAAGAAGTAGTGTGAATTACAAAGTTTCAACTTTCACTTTAACATTTCATCACTTTCTGTGTTATTTATTTGGGAAACCAACTACACGATGTGCCAGACTAGTGGAGCCATCACTCAACACGTGGCCTTGGTCGATGATACATTACAGACAATCCAATCTTATCAAAATGCTAATGTCTCCCCTTTGTTCAGCTCCGATCCCTCCTTGGCGGCCTAGCCCTTTCATGTTTGCGCGCGCTCCCTATCAGACATTTCCCCCTCTCTCTCTCTCTTGCGCTGTCTCTTTCGTGAAGTTATCTTCCCCCCCCCCCCCCCTGAAAAGATAAGCGTGGGAAAACCTCTCTCTCGCTCTCTTCTCTGTCACATTCACCTGAGGTCATTCACTCGGCCCATAAATGGCTTTGTTTTTGTTTACATTAGCTCAGAGGGGCAGGAGCTTCATAAGTCATGAATGAACTGATCTACTTTCTAATCTCTGTTTATGTGTGGTTACTAAGCAACTATGCAGTCAATCAAAATGTTCACATTCAGTTGTGGCTGCATGTTTTCACATCGCTCAATAAAAGCTCACCGAGATTCAGATTAACCAAATTCAGATATTCAACAATCATTTTTAACATTAAAGTATGATATAGTGAGATCCTACTCAAACTCGTGAATTTCTCATTTTTAAAGAACAATTTCCAGCAAATTACAAATAATAACTGGCCATGTTAATGACGCGGGCGTATAAACACGTCGGCAGCTCTTCAGACTTTCTATTTATTGCTCTGGCGTCTTGGGGTCGACGGGTGTATGTCATTTTGAGACAGAGAATTTATTTTACTCGAATATAAAGTAAAAGACTTGCAGAAATTTGAGTACTGCAATTTTTGTGAAAATAAGAAAATGAAATATTGCTTTTAATATAAGGAAAATAATTACAGCTTTAAATACATGACTTGGTCTAGCCCGATCAAAATCTTAACAACTAGGATCGTTCTCTTTTTTTTTTTTTCGTAACATTGGATAACAAATTTCACAAATTCCAACATAGACCTACTTGTATAAACATTGATAATTTAGATTATTTAGTGCAAATGTAAATATGACAATGACCCGGAATATAATACAGGGATAAAAAATTAATCAAATTACTCCTTATACTTGTAAACTTATTTTTTTTAATTAATCATTACAAAAAAAAAAAAAAAAAAAAAAAAAAAGATCGAAATCTTTACTTTTTTTTCTTTTACTGTTTTTTTTTTTTTTTTTTTTTTTTGTGGGGGGGGGGGGGTCAAATTTCTCCTCGGGTCGCGCCACGCCTTTTTAATTTCTTGGCGAGAGCCCTGCGTACGTGTGATTATTTTTTTTTATTTTTATATCATTGTCCATTTTATATCATTATTCTGCCAAATGCCGATCAGGCCGTTCTTCAGTGATTTTCAAGAGTTTGAAATCATACTAAAAACAGCACTCTTTCATTTCTATCGCTTCCCATTGAGAGCGCAGTATTTCATGCAGGTTCTTGCGAATTCGATAGTAAACAGATCTCAACATAGGAAATAGATTAATATAAAAATTCTATGTTAGTGAGTTATGAAGGAAATCAAGGGATTCTTGAATCTTCTATGTATAATTTCATTGAAATCCAATGATTCCATTTTTTATATGGTTCAGATGATATATTCATAGGAATTTGGGAAATATGAATATCTCTAGCACCTTCTATTAAAAGCAACGTCGATTCCCTCATTGCCAGAGACATTACAGTGCCTCAACATGAACACGGTCACCATCATCTGACCTTGCTCAAAATGTTCATATTTCTCAAAGTCATATGAATATATCATCTGAAACATATCAAAAATTGAATCATTGGACTTTTATGTATCAAAAGTGAATTGATGTCCTTTCCTCGGCAGACGGCGAATCCTGAAAAAAGAGTCCTTGTTCTTGGATTGGATGGAGCAGGGAAAAGCAGTCTACTCAAATGTTTGAGTCATCAAGAGGGAGATGGCAAGCTGGAGCCAACAGAGGGCTTCAACGTCATGTGCATTCAAGCCAAGAATACAACTCTCAATGTCTGGGAAGGTATGCTCAAGAGTCAGTAGCTTATCGTAGATTTCCTTGTCAGTTACAATAGTACAAGTGGGTTAGAGTAGTAAATTGGTTCAACTAGTACAGTAATTACTAATTACAGTACTTCAGATTTCTTCATTTAGCAAAGAGATAGGAGAAATGTTACCGTCCTAGTATTGGTAGGCTATAAATTGTTGTATTTATGAACTGTCATTGTAGAACAATTCTACAGTAAAGGACTGGTTTTGTATTCCATTGTTTAGCAATAATTGGTTAATAATTGCAAAGATTTATGTGATTAAGCATTACACTAATATGTTATGTTTCTATGAAGTAACAGAATGAACATTATTTTTTATTTTTGGTGGTATTTGCTCTAAGGAAATGAATGCTTTTCTTATCGGCATCTTTTGATGGACATGAACAACCATTCACAATTACCGGTATGTTATATATTTCATTTTCCTTTATGTACAGTTGGTGGAACCAAGAATGTGAGGTCATATTGGGATAACTTCCTGCAAGGCACAGAGCTTCTTGTCTTTGTGGTAGATTCAGCCGATGAGGTCAGGTTTCCTGAAGCTAAAGAAGAGCTTCACAAACTCCTGAAAGACGGACGCCTAGAAAAGGTCCCACTTCTGGTCGTTGCCAACAAACAGGTGAAAACATTAGATCAACGTAAACCCTTTCAGAGTTTCATTGCCATTAAAACATTTTCAAAGTTTAACAAATTAGCATTATTCTAGAGAGAATACTCAATTGAAATGGAAAACGTGTTGCTTCAGGACAGATAACTTTGTCCTATGTTACCTTCATATTGTTTTCTAAGTGCATGTAGTTGAAGAAATATTATCAATGCAGTTCTAGATCAACTAGACGCACATAACAAAGTTTACTTTTAAATAAATGACAGTTCACAACACTACAGTCAACTTCAATACTATATGACAACTTCCCCCTAAAATACCCAACTTTCATTTAATTAGTTTAGGACAAGTACCCAGGTCAGGGCTCCACAGTAACTTTCTGGGAAGGGGGTCAAGATTGAACTTTTTAGAGTCTGTATGCATAAGCTCTATATACAAGTTTTGGAGTAATGGGGATCCGGACTTAGATTTTGGGTGCCTATGTGTTCTGGAAACCTGTTAGTTTCAAGCCCTGCCTAGTACATGTATTTTTCTGAGGGGTATTAGGATGATGTAAGGGATAGTTATTCGTGATGTAGATTTTCAGATAAGGATTTTTCTAGGGGATAGTTGGCAAGGTGTAAATGTTCCAAGGAGCAATTGTCCCAAGGGGTGGCATTTTGGGGGTGACTGTCTTGGAGATAGTCAGTATAATAATAATAATAATAATTATTATTATTTTTATTTGTTTTGTTAGGATCTTCCTGGAGCGAAGAAAGGAGGTGCTTTCTTGGCGAGCTTAGACCTGGTCTTACCCCTCAAGGGTAGAGATGTCCATCTGCTTGAAGTGAGCTCCTCAGCAGAGAAAAAGAGCGCCAACATGTCTGAAGTTCTAGATCTCATGTCCGTCCTCTCAAAGAATTAGTACTCCATTTGAATCCCATCGTCATTTGATTGAATAACGCATGCTCCAGCGACTATTGTCTGCGGTCAATTTCTTCAAGGGAAATTTTTAACTTAAAAGAAAATCCAACTTTAACAGACAAGTACTCTAAACGAAAGCAGAAAAAGCAGAGAAGCAGACTGGTAAATGTTTGAATGAAATCAGACAGAAAATTAAAAATTTGAATTTTTGAAAGATGTAATCACTGTATGGGCATTTTTAGCTGAAGGGTTAATGTCACTTTGACGTAGTGCCAGACAACTTTCCCATTTGTTCCAACAATCATTTCAAACTTTCGCCACTCTGTTTCTCTTAGTTTTCTGCTTTCATACAAATGAACTTATTACAAAGGTGGGATTGCCCTTTAAACCATTGACCCAACACTATACCTTACTCCAACCTTAAAGCTAACCTCCAGTAGTGGTAAAAAAAAGAAAATTATTTCTCACAGAATCAAACGAAACTTACACTGAATGTTCAAGATTACAAATAAATGACATGTGCCAAACAATTTTGGAAGAAAATGTATACTGGCTGAGTAATGAGCATAGAAAGACAAGGAATCAAGGTAGTACCAACCCCGACACCATTCGTGTTGTCCCATACATAGCTTTCTGTGTATGTGCTTGTTACTTTACCAAGACTCGGTCAAATTTATTATGATTTTGATGACTCCAGAACCTTGCAGTGCACACCAATACTTACATGCTACATGATCAACTGTTTCTGATCCTTTCCACACCTTTTCTTTCACAATGCAATCGCATTACCAGTACTAAAGTTTATCTTTAACCCTAAACCTAACCTACATACCCAATTGCAATCCTTAATCTATTAAACCTTTTATTGTGGACGATGTATAGTTCAGAGCAATTTTTGCTGGAGCAAATATTGTGTGACCTGTTATTTGTGTGTAACACATCAATGTAAATACACCTGTAATTATTTTGTACAGAGAGTTTTCTGTTATTATTGCTATTGCTGTTGTTCATGTTGTTGATGATCTTGGTATGGATAACATAAGGATGATGTAGGAAATGAAATAACTGAATCTAATTCAGGTGGCTTTGGAGGGGAAAAAAGATATGCATGATTTTATTTCTGTGTATTTGTGCTAAGTTGTATTCATTTATAAATCATAATAATGGTAATAATTCAATTTTGATGTCATTTGAAAAATTTAAATTGCATTCCTATATTTGTTTTTGACTTGCTTTATTGAGTACATGTTGTAAGTCTATTCATGTGTATTCAGTCGTTCAATGCTGTAGAACACACTTGTCCATTTCAGAACCCAAATACATATACATCTCTCTCTCGCTCTCTACATGTATCTCTCTACCCGACTCACTCTCTCTCTTTCTCTCCCTGACCCCTCTCACTGCATTTTTCTTTTTGGTATAATCCTCTGCCTTCTCAGTTTTTCTGTCTTTGTCTCCCTATAACCTTCACTATCCCCTGATTAACCTTGACTAATTTTTCTTATATTTCTCTTCTGCAGACATATTTCATCCTTCTGCACTCACTTCTAATTTTTGTGAATTAAATTGTAAACACTGCCTTTATTCCTAAGTTCATTGTTTTAATGCTGTACATTACAACATTCCTGGTTTTCTCTGTAGTATGTTTAATTGATAAGGAAGTTCCTCCCTTTTAAATTTCACCTGTCAGTGAATTTAAATCATTTTGAATCATCTAAAAAATTTTGTACAGCTAGCTAGAATTTGTAAAGTCAACCTTTAAAAACCTTACCTCACTTTCTATTGACTAACGGATAAAGAATTATGACGAAAATGAAGAATAATATAAAACCGTACACACAGAACCCAAATCAGGCCCTATTCTATGTGAGCTCATACAGGTGTATTCCACTAACAAGTCGCTTTTATGTTTAGTATTTATTATTTAAAGTTGTAATATCTCTTTACAGAAGTAATATTTGAAGCTCATTTTTTTTAGTATATAGTAGCGACAAGGAAAGCCCAACATGCAAAACAAATTTATATGTTGGTGGCTGGTACACTTTAAGATATATCCAGAGTACTAACAGGAATCTATGAAATCCCACCATTGTCACTTGCCAGATTTAACCCGATGCACAGCTCAACAGTTTATCAGTAACCTTAATAGATTATTTGAAATGAATTGGAGATGTTTATAAGTTATGTGTGAAAGTATTATCAGGAGAAGTTGTTGATCATATCATTTACAACCAGATCTTAATCTATATATTGTGCACATTTGTGAGTTTTTCTGTGACAGGGTTAGACGTGTGACAGGGAATTATTATTTTGATAGGTTTCTACTATTAATTAAGGTATTTTCCTAAAGTTATTTATAAATGTCAAGAATACTTTACTTCACGTCTCTCTCAACCTGAACAGTACTCTGACTTATTTTGACTGTGAGTTAAAATCAGTCTGTATTGATTCAAATGGCAAGGTGCAAGTGTAGGATTAGAAGAAAACCACATTATTTACACATATCCTCTGTTGAAAGCCAGAAAGGCATTAACTCAGTATACCTTTGCATTCAGTTAATGCACTTCTGGTTCTCCACAGAAAATAATGCAATTTTTTTTGATAGAACAGAAAATAGTTTTGTTTGATCTTCTGTTCATGTATAGGTCTTGTTTATTGTTTTACAAGATCTTCATTTGAAGGTCTAATAATATTCCCATTTAGTAGGCAAACAGATATCTTGATAAATAGAGTTGTATCCAAGTATTGTGAAACTTGTATATAGAATGTTCAGTGAGTGTAAAAAGAAGTAGAAACTACATATGTATATCAGATGTCTATTTGATGTTTTGTACATGTACTAAAGGTTACTAAACTTTCAATCAGTCTACAATGAATTCTTATTTAATATCTTTGTGCTAGTTTTTAGTTTTTGAACATCATGCCCTGTGTTTAAAACACAGGACTTTACTGTAAAAATAGAAAACCTTTCTTCAAAATATCTTTCAGAAGAAGGCGTTCATGAAGGTGAACTCCACCATGTAGATTTTTTATATGGCACTCCGACAGAGAAGTTAGTATGACTATACACACGTCTCTTTGAAGCACTGTGGGGCGTTTGGACAAAATCATTTTCAGACCTTGCCATTAAATGACACACACACACAAATTTAAAACCAGAATTTCCTCATAAGCCTTATTGCCACACGAGGCAGTTAAGCAAAAATGCAGAGGCAACATTTAAACCCATATGTGAATGAATAGCGATGTTGTGCAGTTGTGGGTAGGGGGGGGGGGGTCATAACCTGATCAGTGGTTTACTGTAGGACACGGGAATACATCGTCTGTTTAAACACATGACACCAACAGGGTTATCTTCATATATTTTAGAGTTTCTTTTTGTTTTAACAAGGTAGTCAATTTGAATTACACCTTGTCATGTGGAGAAGGCTTTACAGCACACATTATCTCATCAATATGGTACACAAGTACAGGTTGTATATCATCTGTTTGGAGCCACACATGTACAATGTACAACCTTTTGCTCTGTATGTAAAGGGTTCCATATAGCTGTACTATACTCAAAACATTAATTTTATAAAGACTTATTGCAAATTTAAGTCTTCTCAGGCTCTCAAGTTACAAAAGAGCATAGAATATGACTTGCACGGAACCAAAGTCCCACTTGGCTTTCATTTTTATGATATCTTTCAATTTCTTCATGCTCCTTACACAGCACATTTTATTGCTAAGTAAAGATTTTTTAGCTTGATTTTATACATTTTAAGCCCCACCGCACTAGTTTGGCCAGGAGAGATTAGACTCATCAAATAAGCTCTCAATTAACTTATAAAAAAGAGGATCATGGGGGACCAATGGCAATGGTCACTGATTAGACATTGTTTGCTATATATAGAGAGCGTACGTACGGTAGCTATAAGTAGCGCAGTGGGGCTTTAATTGACACAAATTATACTTTTTAGGCGATTGGTACACTTCAACACAGAGTTTACTCCCTCTAGGCTCTGAACAGGCAATTGACATGGGGTAATCACACCTTCTATTCCCCAAAGCTCAATATCATCCAAAGTGAATCACAAATCATTCCAAACAAACAAACAACTATATCATGTTAGAAATTCAGAGAAGTAAAGGTTGTCGTACTCGACACAGAGGTGACATTTAATAAATCCGATGATAATGTTCATTTACAATCATACATTATTTACATTAAAAAATAAACCCGTACATGTACATGTAGCCCATAATTTTAGACACAATGTAAATACATTTACGGTCACTGCTATCCACTTGTATTAAAGGGATTGGTTTCTTTGCCTCAGATTCTAAACAAAATCCTGGATTAGCTCAGCTAATCGTACTTATAAACCTTAAAGTCAGTCAGGAATCCCATGACTTTTACAAGCCGATTGCCTGTCTGATTATCAAGATATTTTTTGAGACACTTCATAATCATTTGAGGTGCAATTTTTTGTAGGGCTTCAATATTTATACCACAGACACTGATAACACGGAGGGCCATGCATCTCAGATTTGTAAAACTGGAAACATTGTTAAACGATGCCTTTAAAAATAATGGGAGAATTACCGTAAGTTAACCAATAGACAATTTTTGTATACCGGTAATCAAATTTAATGCACAAATCTTTGTAAAGTGCCTTGTTTCAAATTATTTCTTTCACCTGTTACAAATAATTGTATTTCAGTAGTCAGAATGTGAATTGCCTACATTAATTGTTGCTAGGTAGGACAAACATTATGGCTAGTCCTGCCTAACAACTGAGTAACAACATGTCATGTATGCAATCCACATTCTGACTATTAAAAATGCAATTATTTGTAACAGGTGAATGAAATAATTTGTAACAAGGCTTTTAACATAGATTTGTGCATTAAATTTGATTACCGGTACATTATAAAAATGGTTTATTGCTCTCTATTGATCCTTTACATTCATAGGCAAGGATAAACGTCAACAACTTCGATCATTTTAGGTAGCTAAATAAAACGTACTTGGCAAATGGTACTGCAGCTTTTTAACAATGGACTGTGCTTTGCCAAGCAATGTTCACCTTTTTTTCGAATGATCTCTCTAGTTGGGACAGACGTGCTTCTGATCCCAAATGATTACTTCTGGTGCATGCCTCCCCTGACTACAGGTAGCTCAGGGAAAAAAAATACTTCAAACATTTTGGGGGCTACTTTTCAAGCTTGCTTGCACGAAAATAACACTCTTTATTTGTTTTGCATTGAACTCTATGCATTTTTTGGGGGGCTCTTTTATGACTTTCGGGGGCTCTTTTTGGTATTTTGGGGGCTAATTCGCCCCGAGCCCCCATGTATATTTTCCCCTGAGGCAGCTACATCCTGGATAGGTAAATCTACACTAGACCACCGAAGATGAAATAAAGACGAAATTTCAGATGAAAGTAGCATGAAAACAATTTTTCACCATATTAAAATGAAAATATTGTTTAAAAAAAAGAACATTTAACTAAAAATTTGTGCAACATACCTGTACATGTATAGACATGAACCTCTTTCCTTATTCTCTACAAATGTAAGTGATCAAGTGTATTGTTCACTAAATCTGCCCTGATACATGATTAAGCTCTCACTGTTATTAAGGTACTTGTTTATGTAGTCTCAAGACATTTAAAAATACTGCTAAATAACACACAAGTGACCCGTTCGCATGCATATTGTAAAGACTGGACAGATTTTCAAAAGTGAATACATGGGTGGAAAAACTTTGCTGTAAACCTCAATATAAAAATTGAGCCTCCATTCTCACAACAGTGCAGGGTTTAAGCCAGGTTTAAAGTGGAGTTTAAGATGTCACCACCATCATTTCAAGGTCAAAGATGTCATTATCGGTGAAATTTTCAATGACATAGCTGGAACAACAAAGTTGAATGTACATATGTAGATCTGCTAGACCTTTATGTAAGTTTCACAGCAAGAAAATACAGATTATGGTAGATAGATCTCTCTTGTACTGTACAATCAAAATCTGAAATGGTCTTGTACAAAACATTAGTTTTACACTTCGTAAACGTAAAGTTACCTATTTAACTGTCTGTTCAAGGCAAGTCCCTTACATATAATTGTAATTGTTGTCATCCTTTATACAATGACTCCCATGTAGAAAGCACTGAGGAAAAAGAAAAGCTATCTAATTTGCCAAATCATGTCAGTTCAACCTGCACACACCCCAGTATAGTACCATAATACTCTGTAAAGAGGTCTGTACTTAAAAGGAAGAAGAAGAAGAAGAACATATTTTTAATTTATGAATGCATGATTATCACTCAATGTAAAGTACTTTTTCTGCTTGTATTCCCATCAGAAACAAGATAACAGTATTTCACTATGCTTTTCCTCTTCCCTGCACAGGTGATGCCAAATACTTAATAATAAAATAAAATAATGATAAGATTCTTAAAATGGCTACCAGTATGTGAATGACGATACTTTTCTTCACCTTAGCAACATTAATATCCTCATAAAAGCTTCATATTTCATACAGAAAGTCATCTGATATTCATATTTTCTTATAGAAATAACGATTTTCTACAGGAAAACAATGATTATGCAAATTTCATGGCTAGGCAAGAACAGAAGAACTTTCACCACTTGCAAAAAATGTATGTTGTGAATCAGTTATTTCTCATGATGAAACTTCGAGAATCTAGAAGTTCAAGTATTGAACTGGAGAACTTTACAAATGCCTCTTACATAATTCATTCATACATGTAAGGCATTTAACAGAGATGCTTGTAGCCTTTTAATGACTTCAAAATTTGTTCAAAGACTTTTTTTAAAATCAAATAAAACATCAGCTTCTTATCTGAAAGCCTTGATTACACTGTGTATGCAAAGGCTGAAAAATCTAAAAACTGTTTCCTAGCAAATTCTAACACCTTACAAATTGCAAGACATAGGCCCCGACTTGCAATGGATCAACCCTAACCCTATCATGTTAAGTTGCAATACATTGGATCGATTGCAACTCTACTGGTATGTAAGACAGGGGCTTGAAGTCACAAAGTTGTAATATTGTCTCAGTCATTCATCATCCATAGAGCTCCTTTGCTGCTGATATATCTGAAGTTCAACCCTACCTACTGTACTCTGGCAAAAGGATCCCTTTATCAACATTAAGATGACCAAACACATTTGGCGTTTGCCTTTGGCTGTTGTTAAAAGTCTCCATTTCTATCATACAGCTTTAGATGTAGATTATCCGCTTTGGTAAAAGATGCATTGAAGTGTGATAGTCAAGAAAATAAGTGCAAAACTGAAGTTATGCCTTCTCCTTCATTCTCATTTGTATTAGATTACTGAACAAAAACAAGGAAAATGTTGACACACATGATGGCAAAAGGTCTGTGGATGATGGCAATTACTGTATCACCTTTATGCTATAGGAGCCCTTATTTAGCCCCTAATTAGGACTGATCTTGGCATGTTCTTAAAAGACAATCAGTCTATAAGGATTCAGGAAGCACAATTACTTCACGCTGTCCAACTTTCAATCTCCACTGTTATGGCAAATAAAATTATTTGTGCGTTCCCGGAGATAGACGAGTGAGTCCTTTACTTTGGTCCCTCAGTGGGCGTTGTCCTTCCTGCTCCCATGACAACGCCTACCAGAATGGCGGCAATGGTAAATCCTTGGGCTGCTACCCTAGCTCTCATCATGGTCTGGGACCTGGCTGTGTTGCCTCGCTTAAACATGACCAGTCCATATGTCAAGGCTCCCGCAGTAGCCAGGCAACCTGGAAATAAGAGTCAAAATAAAGAGTAAAAAGCTAATCTACAAGACTACAACTGCACTATAAACGGCTTACTTCTAACAAACGAGTCATCACTTCCAGTCGGGAGGCCGCATAACACACACTTTCATGAAACTAAAGAAGAAGATAAAGCGACCTTTCATAGATTATTTTCACAAATTATCAGGTTAATAATTGGACCAGACCATTTGCAGATGAGAGAGGTTTATTTCACAAACATTAGCCAAGACGTTTTGTGAATATAGGGGTATGTTTTCACAAAATGTTGGGTGACACGATCACCCGACCAGACGCGATGAGCCAATGATTCGAAGTAAGCCCTATAAACCATGGCATATCACACACACTGACACACAGCATATCATTATCCTAGGATAGGATAGGATAGAGGCAAGGCTAGTACAATATAGTTGGTTTATTTATATTGAATGCAGGATATAGATCGGATCAAGATTGGGATTGTTCAGGATTGAAGGGAATATAGGGATTAGGATTAACATATCAAAGTATGATTGTTTTTTTTTTAATGATCAAGAGAACGGGGGCGACAATTTGTACACTTTCAAACTTATTTGGAGCTCTATTTTAAAAATTTACAGCATTGATATTCTCCATGTGTTATTTCTTTTATATTGTCTATCAATAATAGCGATTAGCTTAGTTTTTAAGCAGGCATGCGCAAGGATTGAGTTTCGTGAAAGGCTGAATTAAGCAACACTCCCTGCAAGCCGCATGCGCTATTTACACTAACCACTACTGTTGTAAAAGTATCAAAGTGTACCTGCAGGCTGCATTGATTTGCATTTCCGATGAACCAACATCGTAAACGAAGAGACAAAGCTCTCCTCAACCTCTTGCATATTCAGCAATTTCGAGTGAACAGCGCTCTAGATCTATATCATGAATATTCACATTTGCTGCGCCGATACTGCGCATGCGTAATTTCTCTTCGCCACTAGACCGAATTTTCTGTCTCTTTCGTTCGTTATAGCCTCTGATTTGGGTAGGGTCGGCCGAGAGGAGCCGACCCTACCCAAATCAGAGGCTAACGAGCGAAAGAGACAGAAAATTCGGTCAACTATACAACATGAATGAATCGTCAGGTTAGGACGAAGAATCACCCTTTTTCCCATCGAAGACTTCTTCGAATTATAATTTCAAGTGGTTGGAAACTACTACTTAGTACTAGCCTACCTCTTTAAATTGCGAAAAAATTGTGACCCAACCAAACCCACTCCAGCAAAGCATAGAGAGTCAATGCCAATGCGTATTGACCTCTAGCACTGCATGCTTGCTGTGAGGCGGGTATTTTTTAGACCCATACACAAATACACACACCACACAATATTGCATAGACTGTACACAATCATGTCGATGCAGCTGTAAGCAAAGTTTGACACTAGACTTACAATTTGAATTTTTAAATTATTCTTTTTAACATCAGTAAGTTTAAAAAAATGTATTTTACTGCTATTTAGGTGTCATCAATTGTCACTAAAGTACCGATTTTGAGTGAAATCAGTTGAGTTTTGTACAGTGGTGTTTGAAATGTTGAGAATCAAAAGCACAGCTTTTACTAGACCAAAAGCTTCAGTCTCTCTAATCGTCGGTTGTTCCACTGAGACTACGTCTGGCTCCACTAGACCTCCGATTATAGAGACTGAAGTCTGGGGACCTCTTTCTGTGAGGGACTGTACGGGACTGTACGGAACAAATGGTTCGGTTCGACCGGACCGCGATGAATGAGATATGCAACGAGATTTTCACTCTTTACATCCTCATAACTGCTGCAATTATAACACAAATTAAAAATAACATATATAAAGCTTATTTGACTTACGATAGCTTGCTCATTTAGATCCTAAATTAATGATTAATCCGAGAAAGTCTCGTCGTCAACATTATCCGTCTTGGTTTTAGTTGATGAATATTCATTTTTTTCTTTTCGAACGTCCAATAGCTACCGTAGTTACGTACGAGTCAGCCAGGCTTGACCAACGAACTCCCACGAAACGAGTGCTCTGATTGGCCATTGGCTATGTTTTGGTAGGTGGACCCGGAAATATATCGGCCGCCGGGTAATATTTCGAATGCATGAACGTACTGCTTCGCGGTTCTGGGATACAAATTGGATAATTCATATAAGTAAGTCCGTAAATTTCGATTTAACATTAAGTTATCAAATTTTGATAACTGTAATTAGGACAAATGACATACCAACCTAATTTACATCTGATTTAGAAATCAGGAAATTAGATCTAAATAAAGAAAATCGGGGGAGAAATGTCGGTAACGAAAAGCTGTTACGCTGTGGCTCTAATTTACCCCCACGGTACGAGATCTCTGGGTTGCCATCTGTATTGGGGAATGACAACAAATGTCAGTTTTATTAAAGAAATGACCCAAATCAGATGGTTATTGCTGTCTAAGCTTTTACTACACAGCCAGGATAGGGATGCTCCTAGATCTATGTGTGACCAAACCCGCTGTTTGAATCGTTTTTATAAACTGGCTCTGGAGCTCCGACGCCTTCGGCATCGGCTCCCTGGAGTTACCCTTCCCCAAGTTACTAATACTTTCAAAGTCATGCAGTTGCAAACATAGCCCCTTCCACCATAATGTATTAACTTTCCTCTTGGGTAGAAATAACTGCACATGAGCAAATGGAACGAGAATGCAAACCGCTTGCAGCCGTAACTAGCGGGTGAGTTGCATACAACAGTATAGTCACACAAACGGTGGACGTGCATACCAGTGCGTATTAAATGAGCGAGTATGGGCAGGTTGCGTAACTTACCGATTGGGACGAATGGATTCTGCTTCAGTTTCTTGATCAATTTTTCCTTGAATCCTTCCTGCTGAGCTGGAACCCAATCATATAACTCAAGGGGTATATCTCCTGGATATTGAAATGATTTCCGCATCTCTTTAGGGCCGTTGGGCACTGCAGGCTCTTTGATCGCTGCCATTTTCTCGTATTTTTTTGATCTACTTTGCTTTACTTTTTCTATTTTTTATTTTGAGGTCGATCGGACGTAGCCTGAGTTCAAGGAGTGGGTTGGTAGTTCAGTTGCTAAATTATAATCGCTCCACAAACCCTGTATCTGGAGAACATGCATTTTCAATGATTTCTACTCGATGGCTTTTCTTCATTCATGGAAGCTACGACACAGTTTTTACAGAAAGCACATCATTCATGATTTTTAGGGATAAAATACCTTATAGTCATACGCCTGGACATTAGGCAAATTTAATATACCAAACTACATACTACAACAGAGTTATATTGCCCTACCCGTCAGCGAATTTTTTTTCCGTACTCGAGAGAGCAAAAATCCCATGTGCGCATGCGCGTGGACTTATGATTTCTCTGCTACTTCCCATACGAAATGTACATGTATTCGCATGTACTGTGCACGATTCGCGTTCTACGAGTAAACGATGGCATAGTAGTCTTCAAACACAGACTCTGATTTGCCAGTTTGACAAATCAATATGCGTATGTGTCGCGATGTGCTTATTCAAGTCTGTGTAGTTGTATGATTCAGACCCAGTAGTGCATATGGAAATACATTGCAACTTGTATAGAATGGTATAGTAGTCTGCAAGCACAGACGCTAATCTGACAGTTTGACAACATACTAGTAGTGTGCTGAGAAGTACTTTATTCAAGTCGCCAACTTGTATAGAATGGTATAGTAGTCTGCAAGCACAGACGCTAATCTGACAGTTTGACAACATACTAGTAGTGTGCTGAGAAGTACTTTATTCAAGTCTGCGTAGATGTATGATTCAGACCCTACTGGTGCGTGCGTTAGAAATGCATCTCAATGACAAAATTGTGTAGACTGTAGTATAGTAGTCTGCAAGGACATAATAATATATTGTGTATTGATGAGTAGTGATTTTATGCAAGTTTGTGTAGTTTAATGATTCCAGACCCCATGGTAGGCCTATGTATTGTGCCACTGCTCTCTCACACTCTTTCTCTCTCTCTCTCTCTCTCTCTCTCCATATCTCTCTCTCTTTCTCTCTCTCTCTCTCTCTCTAGCCCTCCCTCCAGTATGCTCGCACTCTCTGTATTACTTTTATTTATAATCATGGTCTGCTGAGAGCCAGAAGGATGTTAACTCTTAACACAACGAATGCCTTTACTACTATGCCACTCTGCAAGTTGAGATGCCTTTCCAATACACGCACCAGTAGGGTCTGAATCATAAAACTACACATATTTGAATATAAAGCACTACTCAAGACACTATGTTGTCAAACTGTCCGATTAGCGTCTGTGCTTGCAGACTACTATACCATGCTATTCAATTTGGGATGCATTTCTGTAAGCACTAAAATGTCTGAATCATACAACTACTCAGACTTGAATACTAGTACTATTGCTACGCACGATATATGCGTAATTGTTTTGTCAAACTGGCAAATCAGAGTCTGTGTTTGAAGACTACTATGCCATCGTTTACTCGTAGAACGCGAATCGTGCACAGTAGATGCGAATACATACATTTCGTATGGGAAGTAGCAGAGAAATCACAAGTCCACGCGCATGCGCACATGGGGTATTTGCCCTCTCGAGTACGGAAAAAAAATTCGCTACCCGTCATGATCACTGGAGCTATCTCTATAATGAGAGCTACATAATTATGGTTACAGGTTAATCAGGGAGCTTTTGCAAAAAGGAAAGAGAAAGATAAGCCCCCCAAAATCGGCCACACAGCGTCCCACAACCGGGCCCACAACAATTATCAGAACACATGCAGAAACAAAAGTTGAAAAATAAAAACACAATAAAACAAACAAATCCCCCGGGAACAAATCACAAATAACAAAGTAAAAATTAAAAACATCCTATTTCCATCCCCTTATTTCCATATCATTTATCAATTATTTCGCATTTCCATGAGAAATCGGAGGTAGGCCCGAGATTTCATGTAATGTAGGGCTTATTTAACCCTCATTTATATCTGTAATGGCAGTGGCGGATCCAGGGGGCCCGCCCCCCCCCCCCCCCTGGGAAAAAAAAGAAGGAACAAAAAAGGGGAAATATGTTTTGTTTTTGTTGTTGAAAAAAAGTGTTCCTCCCCGCCCCCAAGCCACTGACCGATATATCTGACGACGTAATTTTTTCCAATTTCCGGGGCCAAAAAGGAGAGCTAAAAGGGACCAAAAAAGAGGAAGAAGAAAAAAAAAGGGCGAAAAGAAGGGGAAATAGATCATTTGCGGTTAATCCCACCAACAACGTGTGGAGAAGGGTTGGGGCCGAAAGGACCCTGCCCCCCCCCCCCCCCAGCAAACCTAAAAGAGAGAGAAGGAAGGGAAGGGAAAGGGAAAGAGGAGAGAAAGGGAAAGAAAACAAAGAGAAAGAAGAAAGGTAGGGGAGATCAGTTGCGATTTCTCCGCCAACAAAGTGTAGATCAGGGCGGGCGGGGCATTGGCGTACTGATCAGGTAGGGGGCTCGGGGGAAATAAAATTTAAACGTGGTTTATTTCTTATTCCATAACGGTGGTTTATACATAGCGCTGAAATGACATAATTTTCCGAGATTTTTCCTCATTTTTTAGTAAATTATACTTTTTTATGCGTTTGTTGTAAAATGACAAATTCCTAAATTTACAGCCAGGCAAGAAATATGCTTTTTGAGATGCCTACATGTCAGGGCCCGCGGAACGGCGGGGATCGGGAGCCTCCAGCTCCCCCCCACACACTTAACAAAAAGTATATTAAAGAGAAATAGAAAGAAAGGGAGCAAGAAAGAATAGTTAACTGCCAGTGTCACAACGAAATAAGGTATCAAAAAATGCTCATCTGACCATAATTAAACGCCTAAAACCCCTGAGCTTCCGCGGGCTCTGCCCCCCTGGACCCAACCAAGGGCCCTAAGGCGGGCCCCTTGTTACTCATCTGAACGTAATTTAGTGCCTAAAACCCTTGAGCTTCTGGGGACTCCGCCCACTGGACCTCACGCCAATCAGTGTCCTGCCAGTTTCACAAATAAGGTATAAAAATATGTTCATCTGAACGTAATAAAATGCCTAAAACCCCTGAGATTCCGGGGTTTCCACACCCTCGACCCCACCAGGGGCCCTAAGGCGGGCCCCTGAATGCTTATCTGACCTTAATTTATTGCCTTTACGGGGGCGGACAAGGTATCAATATATGTTCATCTGACCGCAGGCGCGTAGCCAGGGGGCTTTTGGGGCGGCCCCCCCCCCCCCAAAAAAAAAAAAAAAAAAACCGGCCAAAAAAAGAGAGGACAGAAAAGGAAAAGGACGTAGGAATAAAAAGGAGCAGACAATTTTTTTTTGAAATTCAGACAAGGATTATGACTCGAGAACGGTACAACGAATCATCTTCTTTCTCTAATAATTTAATGAAACGTCAAAGCTTCGCGCAGGAGGGGGGTGGACTGAATTGAGACAAGGATTAAGAGTCGAGAACGGTACAGCGAATCGTCTTCTTTCTTAAATAATTTTAATGAAACGTCAAAGCTTTCGCGCTTCGCGCGGGAGAGGGGGGGGGGGAACTGAATTCAGACAATGATTAAGAGTCAAGAATGGTACAACGAATCGTTTTGTTTCTCTAATAATTAAATTTAATGTTAAAGCTTCCGCGCTTTGCGCAGGAGGTGGGGGATCTGAATTTAGACTAGGATTAATAGTCGAGAACGGTACAACGAATAGTCTTCTTTCTCTAATGATTTAATGAAATGTAAAAGCTTCCGCGCTTCGCGCGGGAGAGGGAAAACTGTATTCAGACGAGGATTTTTTTCTTTCGAGAACGGTACAACGAATCGTCTTCTTTCTCTAATGATTTAATGAAACGTAAAAGCTTCCGCGCTTCGCGCGGGAGGGAGAAACTGAATTCAGACGAGGATTATTTTCGAGAACGGTACAACGAATCGTCTTCTTTCTCTAATAATTTGATGAAACGTCAAAGCTTCGGCGCTTTGCGGAAGAGGGAGGGGGAAATCACCCCTCCCTGCACCCCCTCATTACGTCAATGATGGTCACCATTACGTACCAATATTTATATTATATATATGGAAATCTGTTCTTGTTTATTGGTGTCGTCGCCCAAACGTTTCGCCTGTAATTTAAGTCAAATTTCTGAAGTTTGAAACAATATTTAATTAGCACAAAAGAGTTACTATTTCGTTTTAAAAATTTGATGTTACACTAGCCTACACCGCTTGTAGGCCTACCCAAGTTACACCAACGAAACCGACACTAGATCGACTCTACAGACATTTAAAAAAATTACTGGACACCCCCAATGGCCCAAAACTAGTCGGTCTTAAGTCGGTTTATCGGAGTGTGAGTTTAGGTACTAGATTGGAAATTTGAATTTTTTGTATGTTTGCGCCCTCTGGCATCTATAATCTCTATGATTGTACATCACCGACACGCCATTTTCCATCTATTCATGATTTGATGGTTGCCCGGCCGCGTTATTTTCTTCTGCGGCACAGATTGGGGCTTTTTTTTAAAAAGAGGTCTTGATTTAACCCTAACCCTAACCCAAACTCTAACCCTAACCCTAAACTTTCCTAAACGCACCTAACCCCAATCTGTGCCTCCGAAAAAATAACGCTGCCCCCCCCCCAGTGTTATTTAGGGTAGCATAATTATGCATGTTCCCTTCTTTTGAAAATATCCCCTAAGTCCGGTGTTTAAAGTCAATACGGGCCGGATTTTGTGTACTACGAGCCGGACTTTGGTGCGTGAAAAGTACCCCATTACCGGACATTTTGGTAACACGCATGGTATCCCTCCGATCATATAGTGGGGGGGGGGGGGGGGGGGTGGTTGATTTTATGGCACCCACACATTATAGCTCAATGCAGTGAGCTTATCAAACGATTTGAACGGTCAAGGTGGTCATCTCCTTTGCATGATGGAAATTACATATTCAATTCAATGCTCTCAAACGCATGATGAAAAATTATTTTGTTATCCTTGGAAAAATGCATAGCTTTTTTCCGAGGTGAATGGTGAATTGAAATGAAAAGAAAATCATGAGAATGTACAGCATACTCAAAAAGATATGGAATTAAAATGTTGGGAGACCACAAAAGGCCTTAATCTTTTTATATGGTCAGAACCCCATCATAATCATGTCTCAATTGCATTTCTATATCTGGTGGGCCTAATAAGAGATACTATATTCAGTAAAAGGCGTCGCTCAGACTCTCTCTCACTCTCTCACCTCCTCTTTCCCCTCTCTTTCTCTCCCTTCTCTTCCTCTCTATCCCCTCTTTCTTTCTCTTTCTCTCTCTCTCTCTCTCTCTCTCTCTTCTCTCTCTCTCTCTCTCTCTCTCTCTCTCTCTCGCTCTCTCTCTGTCAGTCAGTGTCGATCCCCGTCTCTCTCTCTCTCTCTCCCTCTCCCTCTACAACAAGATACGATAATTTTCAGCGATATGAATCTTCCCCATGCACCTAACCTTAGTTTGCGATCCCCCCCCCCCCTCCCTCAAAAAAAAGAAAAAAAATCGCTGCCAATTTTTGATGCTCCTAAAACTAACCGTATTACAATCAATTGCATTTCGATTAATTTTCATTCACATTTGCATGATCCATTTATTGCCAATATGATAATTTCCGTATCTTGTTCGTTTGTGTGTGCGCTGTCAAACAAGATGGATGACTCGTCAATCTATACAAACAAAGATATATATTTTTGTCATTGCATATCGCGTTTATCTCGGTTATCAAATTTCGATAAGTTAAAGAATTCATATCTGGAGCATTTTGAGAAATGGACATCTGTTCTCGTTTATTGGTGTCATCGCCCCGGTACAGAGTTTTGGCCTGTAATTTTCCAAAAGTTCGCCGCCACTGAGTCAATCATAAGACCCGTGAAATGTACATCCATTCTAGATGCTCCTGGTATTAACCGTGATCTAGTCAATTTGTTCAATTTGCGCTAACTGCTCGGTCCCAAAAAAAATGCAATATTCATCTCCATCTCCAAAGAGTAACCTCAAAGCGAAAAAATACAAGCTTTAAACGTTTCTATATCCCCCTACATCGTAATTAAGCTATTATAAAGGATGAACTGCAAGATTTTACATTTAATATAGGCCTACATTTTATTTCCTTCGCAAAATTAAAATGAACTTAATCATGAAATGTATATTTACAAAGTAGGAAGGACGTTCCCTCAAGGCATTGAGCTTGTGGTGGGGTCACCATAACATGATACATTATTATAGATTACACAATAATCATTATATAGGATATAATACTACAGCATGTTGTAATGTGCCATCGGTATCGATCTAATAAACTCTTCTGAGGCGCAGACGGAGATATCCTTGCTTTAGCACGGTTGCCATTACGGCGCTCAAGCATTTCAAGGAATTGATTCCTGCCAGGTACTTATTTCCATCACCTGTGTTGAGTGTGGCAAATTTAGATCAATGTCTTGCCAAAAGACGGGACTCGCACCGCGAACCTTGTGATCGACAGTTCGACGACGTATCCACTCGACCGCGACACCTCCAAAACATTCTCTAGAGGAGAATCTGTCTATGATAAACTCAAAACCCATCAAATCATATCTTTGTATAATAAGCCCGTTCTAGTATCGAATTCCAGAGCTTTCTATGAGAATGTCCACTAATTTAAACTGAATCAATTTTTAGAACTTGGAGTTTTACACCCACTTTTAGTTTGACCCATGGCCCATGCTCAAACGTTGAGAGAAGCGTTACCAAAAGTTCGTTGCCTCCTTCAAAACAGCTATACAGTTGGGTGTAACAGAAACACCGAACAGTCTATTATTGGTTTAGAAGGTGAACACACTCTTTCGCAGCCTCAGAAGCAGAGATCAACATCAGCACCTAGTACACCGATTCACAAAATGGTGTTTCACTGACACGTACATAACTATGCATCACAGTTGGGTGTAACAGAAACACCGAACAGTCTAGCATTATTGGTTTAGAAGGTGAACACACTCTTTCGCAGCCTCAGAAGCAGAGATCCACATCAGCACCTAGTACACCGACTCTCAAAATGGTGTTTCACTGACACGTATACATGTCTATGCATCACTCGTTGGACAATGACGTATTTCAAGCATCTGTTAATGTTCTCAGGATGTTCCAGATATGAATTCTTTAACTTTATGAATATAATAACAGATATGCATTTACAAAAATAAGTATCTTTGTTTGGCAAGTTAACTATATTACAAATGAATCAGCATCTCGTGTGTTGGACTTGGGAACTTTTGATAATGGATGAGCATAATGAGAGGCATGTCTTGGGATTGGATTAATGGTGAGGGATGAACAGAGGCATCAACCCTTCTTTCACTGGGTGTGTACACTCTAAAAACTGAAATGTTAAATGTCAATTTAAAAGGGCCGAGGAGTGACCACTCTTTCAAAATGTCAGATTGTTTCTTTTAACCTGCTAGATTCAACCTTTATAGTGTTGGATCCAGCACGTTCAAAGTGTTAATCTACCATTTTGAAAGAGTGGTCACTCCTCGGCCCTTTTAAATGGTGATTTAACATTTCAGTTTTTAGAGTGTACGAGGCGTCATTGTGATTGCGCCATGCATTCAAGGATATCTGCAGGCATACGAAATGCATATAGAATAGGTCCAGGCGCAATATCTAGCCAAAGAGGCAACCCTTGAAGCAGGATGCAATGTCGGAAAAGTCCGAATATAGCCCTTTTGACACTTTTTACACAAAGAGATGAGTACATTATATAACGAACATTGATGTAACCCGTCCGGGAGCAGTCATCACTATCTGTTTAGGGTCTATTAATTTTGTTCACTGTTTCCTGTTGCATGAATTCTATTGAATAAACAACTTTGTAAATACAATATTTGCATGGGCAGATAAATGGTCATTTAATTTGTAACGAAATTATATTAAAAAGCAAGCATCGAGACGGATACTGGATTCGTTCTCATGAAAGTTATGTATTCATTACTCATTTAATCACCGACGGCACATTCTCTGATACACAGCTGGAAGTAGTCTTCTCAAGAGGGCCAAAAAACAGGTATTCATGAAGCACCTCCTTCACTTTGGCAGTGATTAATCTAAAATGTACAAAGTGGGACGTCTCATGCATGTGTAAAAGATCTGTGGATATTTAGGGTCATTATCTTGGTACCAAAGCTAACTACGAACTGGGCATCGTATCACAAAACCGTCACAAGTACAACTTCACCGACATCCCAATGAAGCGCGTGTTACATTAATATCAGCGTTATAATTGGTTGTCGGCGAACTTATGACAATTAGATAATTCAAGAGTCAACGGGTTAACAAACCATGTGGAGTAATTGTTGGTGGTGAAATAACGCCTCGTGTGCTTCAGTCTGTATAGGCTATCATGGTCATTTTGATGATCATCACCAATAATAAAGTAGACAGAATGAATACATCCAATGTTTACCAAACAAAGACATTCAAGAATTTACCTCTTTATTTTTAATTTCTGGTGCAAATGCTCCCAGATTTCATTCTCACAATTACATTAAATGTTTTTTGTCATAATAAGGGACCATAATGTAAAACAGCTTTGCTGATAATTTATTTTGCTGATTAAATATTTTTCAATGTATAAATATCAAATACATATCATAGAATGTGAAACTGCGTTTTGTTTTACATATTATATACCCTCCGATGGGGATTGACATAATAATATTATTATGCCATCAACTCCTCATCAAACCCTAAGGGGTTATTGTTTCCCCATGCATGTCTTTCCTTCGCCCTTTACCTAACTTTTTATTTTGACTCACAAAGGTAAACAAAAATATATGATAACAATGGGAATAACAGATAAAGTTTGTTGCTCTTCCGTTCGCGTGGCTCTCTCCCACCTTCGCCCAATCTTCAGCATCAGAGTTTGGCACGCAAAGCCGAGGGAAAGTTCCATCTGTTCCTCCAAAAACACTTTAAGTAGAGCTCGTTTCACCAAGCTCATCACCAGATCTGTTCAGTTCTCAACTAGGTCATCAATCTGAAGACCTACAGAAGCTCTCTACCGTCAGTTCCCGATCTAAGGTAATCCAATTATCTTCCATTGAAGATTAAGGATAATTCAGCGCATCCTTCTAAATAATTAGATGTGTATAGGCTCTGCAATTCTATATGACATATTGATAGTGGGATAAGCATTAGCTGTATAGGGACATTTCAAAATTGCATGGACCATTGTTGTGCTTATGTGTTGTGCTTATGGACTGTGATTCCACTAATGGTATTTTATTTTAAGACTGTGGATCCAAAACATCCCATTATTATTCATCTATCAAGTTCTGAAAAAAATCTGTAATTTTGCAATATTAATGTGCCATTATTTTAAGGATAAATCATGCCTTGTTCTTTTGACATGATTGAGGTAATAAAATAACTCTTTAGAATCTATGTTGCTGTCCAATTGTTGAAAAATAATTCAGAAAGATCTGTAGAATAATGAAATTTAACATCTATTGGAAATAAAATCTTAATCCACCATTCGTAAATTGCAGCATATTTCTATGGTTTCAGTTTCTGAAACAGGCCTTTTTCAAATGAAACAAAATGTAGCATTTTTTTAGAACCAAAGTGAACTGATGTATAGAGTATTTTTTGGATCATACTCTCCCATTAATGTTCTATTACTTTGAGGAGTGTTAGTGTATGTGGCCACTGGGTGCCGTAAATTAGTGAAAGAAGTAAAAAAAAAAAAAAGGTTATGAGAAATGGAGACAACCTGCTTTAGAACCAAATTCTTCATTCATGAAAGCATTTTCCACTTCTAATACCATCGGTAATATAATTGCTTCTAAAATCTGTAGGCCTATTTCATTTCAGTCAAAATGCGTGCTTTCATCGCCTGTCTTCTCGTGGCTGTGGCCAGTGCCAACTTGGCCCCGCTCTTGACACACATCGAGCCTATCCCAGGAAAGTACATCGTTAAATTGAAGGTCAGTTATTTCTCAAGGAAAACTTTGAGTTCTATACAGTGCGTCCCAGAAAAAACGGAACCGAGAATTATCGATGTTTTATCATAACTTAATCACAATTATAACTAATAAATGACACATATTTGTTAAGCTCAGATCCTCCTCTTTCATTTGATGCAACTCATATGATGCAAATTTCACGCATGAGTGATTGAAAACAATTTGAAGAGAGTGTACCAAAAAGTCATTTGGCGGACGGTATCTGAATTTCAAAGAGAAAATCACATTTTTAGAAAGTTCATTTTCTGCCCTTTCATGACACTTCAAGCAGGAAAAATGAGCCAGGAATAACAAAGTTCTATTCGTTTAAAGTAATGCTTGCATTTCCATAATTTGGTTTAAAAACGAATTCGTTTTCACTGGCTGCCCGCCGTAGCAACGAACAGAGTCGACAAAAGAGTTAACTCCGTTTCGTTGACCATCAGCCATCCATCTTGTCTTTCGTCTTCTTTGTGTATTATATTCATCATTGAGGATTCTTTGCTACTTGTTTCAAAATTGTTCAAAATGTCATCTGGAATCACCCCCCACAGGATGGAATCAACGTCGATGAGATTTCCGCTACTGTCCGTCTCTCAGGTGGCCGTGTCCGCAACATCTACAGACACGCCCTCAACGGATTCGCCGCCGATCTCTCAGACCGAGTGCTCGATGCTGTAAGTCAGCTTGCAATGACTATCCACAAGCTTCCAGGGGGGCGTTTCACAAAACTTGTCTTCAGCGACAAATGACAATTTTTGTTATAAGCTCCTGAAATCCTTGCTTCTAATTGGTTGTCAGCAGATTTGTCACTGATATTTGTCATAGAAACAAGGCTTTGTGAAACGGGTCCCAGGTTTAGTCCTTGAATTAATGCAGTCCTATATTGATTAGAGGAAAACTATTGGGATTTTATCAAGTAATTAATAATCGGTTAGTAACGTGGGTCCAGCCATCAATGGGGCACTGGGATCTTGGGAGGGACATCGGTAGTACTCGGATAATGAAATTGATTTACCTATCTATTTTTCTTCATAAATTAATATTCATCTTTTCATTTATTTATTCATTTTTTGCAATCATCTATTTATTTATTTGTTTATTTAGTTCATAATAATAGTTGTATAGTTGAAGTCGTAGTAGTAGTAGTAGTAGTAGTAGTAGTAGTATAGTAGTAGTAGCAGCAGCAGTAGTTTAGTAGTAGTAGTAGTAGTAGGCCTGTAGTACATGTAATAATAATATTATCATCATTATAATTATTAATAATATTATTATTATCATTATCATTATTATTATCATCATTATTTTAATCATTATTATTAATATTCTTATTGTTGTTGTTGTTGTCGTTATTGTCGTCGTTGTCGATGTACTCTGCATAAGAGACTATATGCTACTCAACGACACACACATATATATATTTATATATTGCATAGATGAAAATAATGATTAATTTTTAGTGAAAACTAAAATGTTTGTGTTCATATTGAATGAATGGAGTACATCATTGGTGGATCCTCGATTCTCGGCTCCCGGTACTATCATTTTATTTTTTCCTTGTATCTATGACATAGGTCCGCACTCTGGATGCTGTAGAGTACGTGGAACAGGAAGGTGTATACCGTGCCACAGCAGTCGGTTCATGGGGTCTAGACCGTATCGACCAAGCCAGTCTGCCACTCAATGACGAATACAACCCATCCCGCGGGACCGGTAATGGATAAGACTTTTTACGTTTACAATATTTCTTTTAGCCGTCAATAAAGTGAAAGGACATATTGATAGAGTATCTCATAAAAATAATAAAGTGTCATATCTATGTCTCAAATGTTAAAAAAAAAAACTAATTAACTATTCACTAATCCGCGAAGTAACAATTCTGCATTGTGTACAATACACCCTTATGGGGAAATGTTCATTTTCGGAGATTTTTGACGCTATGCAATACCAATTACATTTGGTATCGAAAGATAGGGACCAAGTGGATTCTGTTCCCGGTCCTCTTAGGGTTTAAAAAAAAAAAAAAAAAAAAAAATAACAAAAAAGGGGGGGGGGGGGAGATTCCCGGGCAGTCTGGATTGACATGCCCCGCGGTCCGGACTTTGAGAAGCCCTGCAATAGAATAATGTGGGGGCGTTCCACTTTAATAGCGGCCCGTATTCAGCATCAATGTGTTGTGATTCTCTCTCTCTCGCTCTCTCTCTCTCTGTCACTCTCTCTCTCTCTCTCTTATTCTTGTTCTTGTTCTTTTTCATTCATTACAAATATAATCTACGTGCTATGACTGTAAGGTGAGTATACGCGTTATTTTTGTGATATAATACTAATCCTTGCGAAATTTCTTAATGCTTGAAACAGAAATAATAGCAGTTATTATTTTGTCTTTTATTTTGGGGTCTATAATATTATGAATTTCAAGATTGTTTAAAATTTGAAGAAAATGTGGTTAGTGATTTTTTTGTTGCTTCTACATTTGCAGGTTCTGGATGGAGCGTGTACATTATCGATACTGGTGTAATGGCATCTCACAACGATTTTGTCGCAGGGCGTACATCTCAACTTGTAAACTATGCCGGTGACGGTAACGACGTAAGTATAGATCCTGAATCAGGATTCATTACAAAATAGAGCATTTTTTTCGATTTGTATGAAGGGAATACCTCCGTGATTGACTACGATAATAATATCTGTACACAAACAATAAAAATAGGCGTTATGAAATTCACTGACTCCAATTTGTGCCCGATACCTTCTTCCCAATCCTTCATTTTAAAAAGTGAGGGAAACCATCGATCAATTTTCTTTTATATTTCATATTTTATGTATTTGCTTTGCAATACAAGTAATAGAATGTCCCATTTGTTATCCTGTCAAGATATATTTTCCACCATTAATTCATGGACTACTCACGTCAAATTAGACTAATAAAATAATTTTCCCCATTTTATGTCATGTTCATGGCATATTGGAAAATACAATTGACGTCCCCTTTGTTTTGAAATGAAGCAATTGAATTGAAAGGAACTACATATTATTTTTTCTTTCAGGAAGACTGCAACGGACACGGAACCCATTGTGCCGGAACAGTCGGCTCCCAAACCTATGGTGTAGCCACAGGAGTCAATGTCTATGGAGTCAAGGTTCTGAACTGCCAAGGTTCTGGCAGCACCTCCGGAGTCATTTCAGGTAACACATCATCCCTTTCTTATTATTCCCGCTGCATACCTGGCGTCATATGCGAGTCGTCTGACGTGGTCTATGACGCAATATTAGGGACTTTTAGATTTGCACAACGGAGAACGTGGACTGCCCTTTTAAGGCAATGTGACGTCCTTTTATGGCACTGGCAGTGACGTCACATTGCCTTAAAAGGGCAGTCCACATTCTCCGTCGTGCAGATCTATAAAAGTCCCTAATGTAAGCGTGACATCGTACACAATTGTACTGTGAATGCACAGATTGTTTCAAATTATGCCCGTTGTACACAAGGCGTTATTTCCATTGAGCCGTCCGTACACTTTTAGGCACATTTTATGCTCAGAACACGTCCAGACGCAATCTCTAAGCACATACATCACCCGTTGGTGGAAGATGCAATGGCATAGCGAAAGGTTTCGGATGTCCCACATCGGAAGTTCGATTTCCTTGCATAACCATTTTTTAAAGTAGTTTGTGCATTTATTGAAAAATAAATTCAAAAATATTCAGACAACAATAATAATATATAATATATTTGATTTACATAAAATGTGACGAATGAACCACACAATAAAAAATACATTTATATAATTGAACACTTGAAAATATGGAGGTAAATCAAAGAATCAAGATAAATCGAACCCAGGACCTTTCGTACGAGAGTCAAGAGCTTTCAATAATCTACCACAGTCTTACTATTTGTTCGCGTTGTTGCCAATTTTTTTTCTCGAATTAAATAAATTAAGTTAATGTTTAAACCCTTGCTGAGACCATGATTTGTCTTACCTTTGTGATAACCTTTTATTGGTATGATATTATTTTTGTATTTTTTTTCTTCATAATTATGCAAATGTACCAATACTGTCATCAGGGTCATTATTAACAACGTATTAATGTGCACAAGTTGGAACCATTGTCGTAATATTATTATTGTCCTCCTTTCTAAAAGAAAGGTATAATACCAGTCTAACTGTCGCAGTACATTCCGCGATCCGTTTAATAACGATGGGAACTGTTGTCATTCCTCTAAACAGGAGTCGACTATGTAAAGGCAAACGCTGGTGGAAATTCTGTGGCATCTATGTCTCTTGGAGGAGGCCCATCAAGCACTCTGGATGATGCTGTCAACAGCTTGGTCAGCTCAGGGGTTCCCTGCGCAGTGGCTGCCGGTAATAGTGATATCAATGCTTGCTTTGCTTCTCCAGCCCGTGCTAGCTCGGTAAGTTTAACTTATTTATGTGAGTTCTTTTGTTTAAATGATAGAAGATTCTCCAATAAATCATAAAGATTGAATGAGTGCCATGTCTCTTGCACGTAGGACTGCGTTAGCGATTGGAGCTGTCTTTGAGAAGACATCTTGTGAAAGTACCATCATATCACACCCCCAAAAAGAGATTGCAAAATAAATAGTACAAAACTGCGTGGAGTTACTATTAAAATGCCCTCATAGGTTGATTAGCGTAAGGAATTACGCAAGCTATATAATGAAGCCTCTTGCGCAACTGATTAGAAGAAAAAAAAAGATCGTTACTGTTTTGTTCCGTCCAGCCCCCGGAAATCTTTCGGGAATTCTGAGCATATTCATTAGTTTTCTCATTTCGTTGGAGTGGGAATGCCACTTTAAATTGACGGAATTTTCTCAACTTGCTAAATTGGTCCTTCAGCGGTGACGCAGAGGCGGCATGGGGGGGGGGGGGGGGGAGACACAGTGTCCCCCACTTTCTTGAGTTTCCGAAAATTGCCCTTACTGACTTTTTGTAAGTGTCCCTTTTCCTTTTATTCGCTTCTGATAAGTGACCCTTTCCCCCTCCCTTTAATAAATGCCCTTTTCACTTACGTAATGTGCCCATTTGTCAAACTAAAATATTATTATTTCTGAAGAAATCGATAAATTTTAAGCAAAACAAATTCAAAGTCACAATGCTCCCCTCCATACACACACACACACACACACACACGCACACATACACACACACACATACACACACACGCGCGCGCGCACACACACACACGCACACACGCACACACACACGTACGCACTTTGACGATTATCTTCATCACCTTGAAGCGGCACTTAACTGGAAGAAGAACACAGGCATTGTCCCCGTTCAAATCATCGACATTTCCTACTTAATGCGTCTCGTCTACTTCTAGGGCGCCTTCTGTAATCATTATAAGGTACAATAATGACTTGTTCCAATGTCCTATACTAGTATTATTATTATACTAAACAATAACATGATTAAATGGAAACATTTAAATCAATTAACTACATTACAGGCCACCACTGTAGGATCAACCACCAAACTAGACAGACGTTCCTCCTTCTCTAACTGGGGAACCTGTGTGGACATCTTTGCCCCAGGTTCATCCATTACTTCCACGTGGATCGGTAGTGATTCTGCTACCAACACCATCAGCGGGACCTCCATGGCCTGCCCCCACGTCGCTGGTAAGGCGCGCTTGCAGGCTTATCTTCTACATTACTTTTAAGATTGGAGGAATAGCTTCTTTTGTATGTAATGACTGGCTACAGTTTGTTTCTCTATTTGCTCCTTTTATTATTTCATCTCGTTTGAAGTTGATATAACAGATAGAATCAAGGCTATTCCTATCTCTGTCTTACTGTCTCTCTCCCCCCCCCTCTCTCTCTCTCTCTCTCTCTCTATCTCCCTCTCTTCCCCCGTTTATTTTGTGGGGGAGGGGTGAGATTGGTGCACATAGTTTTAAAACTACAACTTGTTTCCTGTTGTTATTTACAATAACATTACCCACAACTGATCACGATTTTAGTAACTGTTATTCCTTGTCGTGATTCATAGGTGCCCTCGCCCTCTACGGCCAAAGCACTGATTCTAGTTTGATTTCCGGTGGCACACAGAACGCCCTCAACGACGTCGGAACTGGGTCTCCAAACATTCTCCTTCGCGTATAGGTTCGTATCTTTCTTCTTTGCTCTTACCTCATGTCTTTAAAGAAAATATATTTATTAACTTTTATTATCTTCTCTCAAACTGCTTGTTTTGTTTTTGTTGTTTTTTTGTGTGTAAAGAATTACACTTCGATGAAGACAAAAAATAAAGTAACATGTATCTGACTACCCAAATATTAGTCACATATAGATTCCAGTGAACTAGATATTAGATCTAAACATAACTGTTATCTTATAGAGCAAGGAAAACTATTACTTGGCTCGCTCAATCAGTGTAATATTTTATTTATCCTTTACAACACTTATTTTACAAACTTATAAAGCATGCCAGACCCACTTGCACTTTGAAATGCTCCCTCGTACATTGGGAAGTATTTTTTTTTCTTCATATTATGCTTTCCAACAGTGCAATAATTAGAGGCAATAAAACATCCTGACATACCAAGCTTTAAAAGTCTGTTTATTATGACTTTTGATGATGATTTATTTCTGTTTCGTTCAAATTGCAGGTGATAAAACCGACCGATCCTGAAACCTACACAACGAGGATCTAACAGAAAACGTGAACCGTAGAACGAAAAAAAAATCGTGACAATATTAATTAATTACGTTAGTTTTTAAGTGTCTAAGGCAGTTTTTGACCAGTCGCTTCAACATCACACACTTGGAAATGAATTTCAGAACAATGACTCACAATAAAATTTATATAATTTCAATGTATTTCATTTAATGGGACATAATCCTAACTGGTAGTGTTGTATTCTTATAAGACACATTAGACACGAGATCTTTTAATGTTTCAATAAATTTCAATCAAAAGCATTAAAACTTGACTAGCTGCCTTGTTTTCTTCGACTGAGAGATGGAGAGTGAGAGAGAGAGAGAGGGGGGAGAGAGAGAGGGAGAAGGAGGAGGGAGAGACAGACGGAGAGAGAGAAAGAGAGAGAGAAGGGATCTTTGAGACTGTATGAGAGCATGGACCATGATGAGAGAGACTACGTTTTAGTAAGATGCAATAAAAGGGTAGTCTTTTATGGAAATAAACATTATTTCAATTAAAAATAGAATCATAAATGATGGATGGAAATTAGGAAAGACAGCGAATAATGGCAAAGAGAGGAGGGTGTGTGTGTGTGTGTGTGTGTGTGTGTGTGTGCGTGTGTATATGTGTGTGTGCGCGTGCGCGCTAGGGAGAGGTGTGGATCGAGACAGGAATAGAGACGAAGGAGAAAGAAAGATCGACCAAGAGAGGGAAATACAATAAATTAAATGAGAGAGAGAGAGAGAGAGAGAGAAAGAGAGTTGACACAGAGAGAGAAAGATAGAGAAAGAAAGAGAGAGAAAGAGAAAGAAAGAGAGAAGCGGCACGAAGAGAGAGGGAGAGAGTAGCACACATTCTTCTTCTTCTTTCGTATGAGGTACTTAGTATCACAAATCAGGTTATTTCAGCACACATCTATACATTATTTTGATATCCCACTTTATCACTTCAGTGACTGATAAGCCATCACTTGATTAGCATTGCTCCTAATTCTCATTACCTACAGGTATAGTCAATGCTGAAGTAATTAGTGCTGCTGTGTTAATTGGCTTCTCTCCCTTGTCTGTGATCATGATAGCATGAAGTTGGCCTCTAAGTGTCCCGGCAATAACACGGTTCCACTACACTTGATTTCAATGTGACATTATTTTGCCCCCCTCCCCCTCCTCATTCAAAACTATTTCCCACTCTCGTCAACTCATTTTAAAAATTCTCTGGGTAGGTTTTTAGAATTGGCGATTTTTGTTTTGTTTGCTTTGCTTTGCTTGCTTGCTTTCTGCGCCAAAGCTAGATTTGTATACCATGGCAAAAATCACAACATGTCATATGTGAATGAAATTTTGAAAAGAAACACCCGAATATTTTAGTATCAGGCTTCAAATCGTGTGGGCGCACAATATTTGTACACTTTATTTTTCTTCATGGAAATTTTTTTTGTAACAAGATATGTAAATACTGAAACAATCAACAAATAATTACAGTTGGACCTCCTCCTGCCTGTCCGATTGTGAGGTGAGGGTTACGAAGAGACGATTGCCGAAATGCAGGGATATTTAAACATATCCCGGGGTACCCTAATTTTCCCTTTGTTGAAAATTATCATTAAATCAATTATTGACAGTAAACACAGCAACTGCAATGCATGCCTGATAATTATGCTCTCTGCTCCAATTCAAGACTTTTTTGCGCAAACAAATTTTCGCGAGTTTTTCGAAAGTAGCCAGTGCCCTCTTAGGCATAAAATAACATCAATACTTCGAGTGCCGTCCGATTGAAAATACCCTTAATTAAATACGAAAGAATCATGCAGATGTCATGAGAATATAATGTTGGAACATATTTTCAAAGTGTTTTTGTTTAAAGGGGGGATGGGTATAGAGCGGGGATTATGTCAAGTTTAGCCACATACGCTGCTGCTGATTTGCTAAAGCTATCTTGAGAGCGTGCGTTGTGTGTTAGAAAAGGAACGAAAGAAAGTTGTGTTCTACTTGACGATTTCCTGCTCAAAACAACCAGGCTCCTGAAGCATATGACGTCATTGCATTGCGTGTAATTGCATTAAGAGTGAGCATAATATCATAACCCCATCGCACATCGCTGATTTTGACATCATAATCCCGTCATATAATACTATCCCATGTGTCTTGGGTGTCAACAGAGGTGGAGGGAGCGGGTTTTACCCCCCCCCCCCACACACACTCAAAATGTCTGTCAGCGCATTCCGATTGTTGCCATCCAATATGGCATCATCGCTTTTTATACCTTTCAGGGTACTTTTCTTTTCTTCTCTTTCGAGAGCCTTGGAATGATTTGAATTCAATTTCAATTCTATTTTCATTTAATCAACCTAATTCAAAAGAATAAAATGTCTTACCATTTACGAATTTAAAGTCAGAAAGTCAGGATAAGTAGAAGACATGGAAATGTAAAAAGATACCCAAAGAAAAGAATCACTCAATTTGACATCTCTTAGATTATAATTTTCATTCTGTATTAAGTGTTACATATTTTGTGAAACTTCAATGCCAGTTGCATTATGTAGTAGGGTAATCAAGTAAATGAACCAATACATGTTGCATTTTATTAGAAATAAAAGATAAACAAACAGAAAACGCTTCACTAAAGCGTGTAACTACTTCTGTTATCGTTTGTTTGTTAGTGTAGTTCGTTTTTTACGGTTTTTAATCAAAATTACTATAAGTACTATAAGCTGAAAGTGGCTTTGAAGTTGGTCTTTTGGGCTGTTTGGGAATTGTGTATGTTTATCCAGGGACTTGGTAAGTTCCCTGGTTTATCAGTACATTATGTGCAGTCAAAATGACACATGTCATTTATTTAAAACATTCTTGCACGAAAATATTACAACTATATTCACACACTAATGATCGCATGTCTGTCCTATATAGTTTTACTTCAAATATGGATTTTATCATGCGAGCGTGCAGCATAATATAGGTCACTAATTTTACACCAGGTTTTTTATTAGACAGGTAAAGAAATGATAAAATTGCAGCAATATTTTCTGCAAGTCAAAACGTAATTTCAAGCCTCATTTCACTATTGTGTCAGCAGAAAATCGATGTACAATAAGAGTCTCCTGTGCTGTGCATACTCGAAACCTAAATGCAGGCTTGATGTTTTCATCGTACACTGTACATGTAGTACTGAAAGTACCTTGAATTAAAGTTGGGAAAAAAATCAGTGCAAAAATAACTATGAGAAGTACATGTAAGATTATGCGGGGACCATGGGGTGAAATTTCTAAGATTTGATTTGATTTGATTTGATAAGGTTTTATTCGAATATTCAACAATACAGCTGGAGGCTGATGCAAGTGAATTTACAAGGTAAAAATAATTCCATAGACATAAAAATATAATTATATGCTTTAACACTTTTAAATGAATCCAGATATAAACAGTACATAGTAAATAAATCATAAATAATGAAAACAATAATAATATTGAGTTCGGTTTGCATACTTGGATATGAAATAAATAGAAAATTTAAAGGGTGTAAGATCAGATATACAGTTTGAGAGTCGGTGCAGGACATTTTGATAATGTATTAACCCTAATAAGGCCGGGGGGGGGGCATTATGCCCCCCCCCCTTCCACGATTTTTCCGATTGCTCGGGAACGCATACGGATGGCGCCACGCCGCTCGCTGACTTTTTTCTTTCGAGTCTTGCGCAACTTTTAAAAGATTTTTTTTGAAAATCAGACCTGCGGTTACAAGGTCACGTGACCTTTTGTCTATGCATGTCAGCCCGAAAATCGCTCATTTTCGTGATTTGTGTACAAAACGTATGGAAAAGTCATTTTTCCTAAAAACAGATCAAACATGGGTTATTGGGTCTTGTTTAAAGTTTAGGTGGTTGCTTTTGGAGTCAAAATGGTTGAATTGTAGTAAGAAATGAAATAAAACAACAAAAACAATGAAATACATAAGTTAAAAAAACAAAGAAATACATAAGAAATTACAAAAACAAGGAATAACATAAGGATAAGCTGGCTCTTCCAATTTTTTTTGTCGTATTATTATTCAGAATGGTCTAATGAATATATGTAGTGAAAAAGAATGCTTAAATATGAATAATATATGATTTATGGGTAAAAATGTGATTTTTATGACTTTATTTGCATAAATTACCATAAATATGCAAATGAGTGAATTTTTCAAAAAATTGAAATTATCATATTATTCTATACACTTCACTTGACATGCGTGCAAATTTTCGCGGTGATCGGCCGCTTCGCGGCCGAGATCTTAAGGGGGGCCATAATGGCCCCCCCGGCCATACCAAGACCTCAAATAGCCCGGCCTGTTTAGGGTTAAGAGAAAAATTATTATTGATCATTAAAAAATTGAAACTAAATGATTAAACTGTGTATATAAGTGTATATAAAAAATGAATCGATAAAATACAATTATTAAATATTGTTATGTATGATCTTCATGAATACGTGATGTAAAACCCGGCTTGAAAACATAAAATTACATTTATTGAAATAACATTAATAATTATTGCATTGATCAACTTGCATTTATCAAAGTTATATTAAAAAAGTCAGATAATATACATTGTTCTTCTGAGTTGCATAGATTGGCAATGAGAATATCTTTTATAATAATTTATCGGATCAAAATTGCATTTAACTAAATTATATCTCTAAAAAATTACATTTCTTTTCTCAAAAATAAAATTCTTAAAAACTGCATTTTATCAAAGTTCTATTTATTAAAATCATATTTATCAAAACTGTATTCATAAAACTACATACACATTCAGATATAGGTTTAGGAATAAACAGCTAGACCTATATGAGGAGGTCGGGATTCCTATTTAGTAAACGAACAATTGATGGGATACTAGAATTGTAATATCTTGTGGTCCTGCATTTTGGTTGATGGAGAAGATGTGAGTTGCGTAACTGCCTTCCAGACGGTGATCGTCGGGACTTTGGTAGAGAGTCACGTGAGAAGGTCACGTGCAAAAGAGAGGAGAAGACCTTCCTTTATGCTAAGTTCACACCGACGCCGAATTGATGGCGCATTAAATCGGCGAGCAAAGCGGCGGCAAAGCGTAACAAAGCTTAATTAAAGCGTAAAGACCGTAATAGAGCGTGAGAAAGCTTTGAGCAATTCGGGACATTCGGCAAGAGCGCCAAATTTTTTTAAACTGTTTAAAAATTTGAGGCGATCTGTCACGAATTGCGTAAAGCGGGGAGAGCGTATTAAAGCTTATCAAAGCGTCACAAAGCTTATCAAAGTTTTGCTCAAAGCGTAGGAAAGCTTAACAGAGTTTAAATTTTTGGCGCTCTTGCCGAATGTCCCGAATAGGCCTGTTTACTAATGTATTCACGGACCTTTAAATTTGCACACGGTTGTAAGCTCTGGCAAACAAACCGAGCGCAGTGTCTGCTACGGCCCTGCTACACACACTTTGTATACGGCGATGTGGGGAATGCGAGGAAAAAAAGGCTGATCATCGTCCTAATAAACTTCGTTTAAAACTGTTTGTTTTCCAACCTTAGGGTATATAATTAAAATAAATATAGTTTTTCTCAGTTGTACATGACAAATCTTCGATTTTATTTTCCGAAATCCGACGAAATATCGCAAAAATGGGAGGTAAGCATTGCTGTTACGGCACGTGTAACAGCGATTCACGGTACGCAGACAGACCCCATATGAATGGTGTGTTTTTCATCCCGTTCCCCAAACCAAAGACGAACCTGGAGAAGTGTAAAATATGGATTAAGAATTGTGGAAGAAAGGACTTTGGAATCGACAGGATTTCAAGGAATACCTACGTCTGTTCAAAACATTTTGTAGGTGAAAATGTCGTATAATCCGAAATCTGGTATACTTTCAAAGTTCTCGGTGTAGCCGGTGATTTTCATTGGGTTGTCGAACGAGCACCCCGCACGCTCCAACTTCTCCCGCAGCGACCGTGCGGAGTCGAAGCTCGCAAGGTCCGGGTCTTGGGGCAAAGCGATATCGGCCACAGCAGTCGCAAGTTGAACTAGTTTCTGTTTGTTGTACCCTGATGTCGTAACTCCTCTCTTTCTTAAATAATCGGTGAGCTCCTTCACTGTCCACTGCGAAAACGGCTTGCTGGAACTACAACTCGATGTCGAAGGCGATGCCATTGTAGAAATTAGGGTGAAAAAACGTCGCGGTCGCTAGCAATGGCTTTGTATGTGTATAGCGTAGCGGGCATGGAAAAACAATGTGGCGACCGTGCCGCACCACGCAAAGCTTGCCCTACGTAGTAACAATCGCTAGGGTGCGAGGGATTATGACGTCACTCGCATATCATTAGTAAACAGGCCTATTGCTCAAAGCTTTCTCACGCTCTATTACGGTATTTACGCTTTAATTAAGCTTTGTTACGCTTTGCCGCCGCTTTGCTCGCCGATTTAATGCGCCATCAATTCGGCGTCGGTGTGAACTTAGCATAACATATCTCAGGAGATCATGAGATTTTTTGAAAAAATGACGCCGAATTGATCGCCGATTTAAAGCGCAACATTCGGCGCCGGTGTGAACTAGGCATTAGTTACAGTAGCGTAGCGTGAATGCAGCTATTGAGGGGTAACGGGGCACCGAAAATATCAAACGAATGAAATGCGAGAAGATAAAACCACAGAGTGCGGGGATGGTGTTGTTTCATCTTCTTTTTACGTTGAACTTCCGTTCTCCCTGTCTTTTCTTTTTACAATTTTCTCTGTTTATTAAGTTTCTCTTTTTCTACCCCCTCCTTCCCTTTTCACCATTCAAGGGGCATGTACCCCATGTGACTCCCAAGTAGCTACGCCAGTTCATTTTCAATTCAGTCATTAAACAAGGAATTGGCCACTGCCTTCCTCACTTTTTATAATTCATAATTATATTGTCATAGATTTGTCTGTTTATATATATATTACTTATCTGTTTACCTCTTGAGGAGATATGAATAAAACATAAAACTTTTTTTTTTTTTTTTTTTTTTATAATTTATGTTATAAAGTCTTTCAAGAATGTGCACGATGCCTATTTTCATTTCATTTCCTTTTATTTCGGTCTATTGAGTGAAAATTCCATGTTGAAACAGTCGGGAGACTGATACAAACAAAGATTACAAAGTTCAAAGATATAAAGAAAAATTACAAATACATCAGCATGGACAACAATCAAAAATTATGTCAAGGAACAACTTAACAATAATAATAATGGAAAATTCAATATATTGCACATCTTACATAAAATAAATCGAATTTACATAGGCCTACATGGATGAGTGGGGGGGGGGGGGGGAACAGAAGATAAAAAAAGAGAGAATGGACAAAGCATTTCATTTCCTTTTCTAGTAACATTTAGATTTTGAGCAATTAACAGAAATTGATATAAAAAACTTGATGATGATAATTTCGGATATAATTCCATCAGAATCCATCGGAATAAATACACCGATGTTGAAAGGGTTCTATGGTCATTCGACGTTTTAAAAATAATATTAAAAGTAAACAATAATTATATCCCAAGCATTTCTATAGCAAGATTTACAATAAAGGACACACTAGTAGGGAGACAGAGATCCAGAGCAAGAAAATGAAAAGTATTATTTAAAAGATAAAACGTAGAAAGAAAAAGAGAGAAATAGAGAGATATAAAAAGGGCTAGGGTGCATGAGCAAAGTCAATTTATTTTCCATGTACATGAAGGATACTGTAGGCCTAAATGCAATAATGCAATTTCCCAATGCACTACATTGCTTTCCACTTCAGGACAAAGTCTTGCCAGAGTCATTCTGATGTCTCTGGCTAGGGAAACGAAGACCCCCTTTTGGCATGTCTTACCACTAGCCCTATCTTGCTTTCTGTTGTAGCATTAAATGTTAATGGTTTGACCAGTAAGCTAAATGCTGGTATAATTGATGTGTATTTGAAAACTTATGATATTATTTGTCTCTCGGAAACGTTAACTGATTCTATTGATCTGTCTAACTCCTTTTTACATGATTTTGAGTATTACTGTTTGTCTAGAAGAAGTGAACAGAGATTAGGAGGGTTTCATGGCATGTGTATATTAATGAAAAAACATATTTTTGCGTATTCAGAAAGGTTATGTGATACCATTTCCCCTTCAATTATTTGGGTCAAGATTCAAAGAGAAATCTTAGGTTTTGAGTTTATATTGGGTGCAGTATATCTACCCTGCTAAGGCTCAATTTATCACAACTATGAGGTCTTTGATTGTTTGGTACAGGATATTATTAACATTAAAAGTAAATTTAATGTTCCATTTTGTTTAGTTGGGGATTTCAATGCTCGCACAGGGTTACTTGCTGATTATTTAGATATTGATGATAATGCTGTATCTGACCTACTTGGTTTGAACTTTTGTGATGATTCCAGTCTGTCACCTAGTACATGTATGGATAAGTCATATATGCCCATCAGGCGTAAAAATATGGATGTTAAGGTAAATAACAATGGTAGTCATGTAATTGACATATGTAAAACTTTAGGTCTTGCTATCGTTAATGGACGGCTCGGTGATGATAATGGTATTGGAAATTTCACATGTTTCAATAAGAATGGGGGTTGTAGCACAATTGATTATGCTATTGTTTCTCATGAATTGTTTTATAACATACAAAACTTCCAGGTTGACTTATTTGATAAGTGTTTATCGGATGTTCATTGTCCTATTGTTATGACTTTGCAATCAAATCATACACACAACCAAGAAATTCATGATGTTAATACCATTTGTGACTCGTCTAAGCCCAGGTACATGTCTTTTAAGTGGGATCGTGAAAATGCAAATGAATACTCTGATAGGCTGCACAGATTAACCTTACAATTGTCAGGAATTATGGAAAATATTCATGGAAATGTAAGTCAGGAATTGGTAGATCATTGCTACTCTGAGATCTGTAACTCTTTTTTACAGGCTGCACAAGATATTGGTGTGTGTAAGTGGAAACAGTCAAATACAGCAAGGAGTCATAAAGAACAACATAATGTGAATTCGCAATCACAATTATGGTTTGATGCCGATTGTGAAGCTGCCCGTAAAGAGTATCTTAATTTAAGGAATAGGCTAAGCAGGAAAATTCAGCTAGGTAGAAGATTAGATGTTCAAGTAACAGATATTGATGTTTTACAAAGTGACTTTCTTTTGGCAAGTAAGAAATATAAAAAATTGCTAAGGTACAAAAGGAGGAAGTATGGTAAAGACTTTAGTGCCTCTTTACGGTCCTTGAAAAATCAAGGAAACCCTAGAGCCTTTTGGGATTTATTAAACAGTAATGGTCGTCGAACTAAAAGTACAGTTAATGTTTCTTTGGGTGATCTTGTACAGCATTTTAAATCTCTAGGAAATGTATGTAAATCAGAGGATAATTTAGAGGAAAGGATGCCTTTGGATGCTGATAATGTGACGATACAAAATGATGGTTTGAATGAACCTATCACATTAGAAGAGGTTGAATTAATGGTTAATAAATTGAAAAATGCCAAAGCTTGCGGTAAAGATTTGATCAGAAATGAATTTTTGAAAAGTTGCCCCTTAGAAATGCGTAGGGTTATTGTTGATTTGTTCAATATTGTTTTAGATAGTGGAATCGTTCCCTCTGAATGGTGTATAGGAGTGATTATCCCAATTTTTAAGAATAAAGGTGAAAACACAAATCCAGATAATTATCGTGGAATTACCTTGTTAAGTTGCCTTGGTAAACTGTTTACCTCAGTCTTGAATAAAAGAATTTCTAGCTTTCTTGATAGTAATCGTATGTTAGGTGAGGAACAAGCTGGGTTTCGTTCAACATATTCAACCATTGATCATGTGTTTGTTTTGAAGACTATTATCGATTTTTACCTACAGAAAAGGAAACGCTTATATTGTGCTTTTATAGATTATAAAAAAGCGTTTGATTTAATTGATAGAAAGTTTTTGTGGTTTAAATTGTTAAAAATAGGTGTAAATGGCAAAGTCCTAAATGTTGTTAAAAGCTTGTACAAATGTGCGAAGTCCTGTATTTCTGTCAACGGCGCAATGTCTGAATTTTTCTCGTGTAACGTAGGAGTTAGGCAAGGTGAAAACCTTTCGCCATTGCTGTTTGCTGTTTATTTAAATGACTTTCAAGAGCATATTGCCAAAATTTATCCTGGCTTGAAAATGTTAAATGAAGAAATACAAAATACCTTACAGGGTGACGAATTAGAGCTTTTTTCAAAGTTGTCTTGTTTATTGTACGCTGATGACACGATCATTTTGGCAGAAAGCCCTGACGAATTACAAGTAGCGCTGAATGCAGTACAAGGATATTGTAATACATGGCACCTAACAGTCAATGCGAGTAAAACTAAAATAATGATTTTTTCCAGAGGGAAAGTTAGGAAGTTACCAAATTTTACGTATGGTCATGCAAAAATAGATGTGGTATATGATTTTGCTTATCTCGGAGTACAGTTTAATTATAATGGTACTTTCAAAAAGGCAATGGCAAAGCAGATAGTGCAGGCGAGAAAAGCGTTATACAGTATGTTGACTAAAGCGAAGAAATTGCAGTTGTCAGTTGATATTCAATGTCATTTATTTGACCATTTGATTTTGCCTATCTTATTGTATGGTAGTGAAGTCTGGGGACATGAAGATATAAAGCAGATTGAAGTTTTCCATAGGAAATTCCTCAGAACGTTATTATCTGTAGGTTCATATACTCCAGACTGTATGGTTTATGGAGAAACTGGACGAGGTTTGATTTTGAATCATGTGAAGGGTAGAATTGTTAATTTTTGGTCAAGAATTTTGAGAGGTAAAGATAGCAAATATTCATATGTCCTTTTAAAATTCATTTCTGCCATTCATAAAGATGAACATTTGGAATTTACTTCCTCATGGTTAAAATTTATTGAAGACACATTTAATCAAGCTGGTCTATCAAATATTTGGCTAGGCCAAAATAGTGGATTTGGCTTAAATATTAATTCTTTGCTAAAACTGAGACTAAATGATATTTCTGGTCAGGAATGGAGAGATGCAGTATGGTCAAATCGCATTTGCACAAATTATAGGATATTTAAAGGCAACCATATATTTGAAAGCTATTTACTCACCCTAAATAAAACTGATGCTTTTACTCTCTGTAAGTTTCGGTGTAGATCACATAAATTACCTGTAAACAAAGGTCGGTTTGATGCGAACACACCACATTGTGATATGCAGTGCACACTCTGCCTGTCTACTGATATAGGAGATGAATTTCACTATATTTTTGTTTGTCCTTTTTTTCAAAGAGAGAGATGTTTATATTTATCAAAAAAGTGTTGTAAGTCTAAGCTCCCAAGTGCTATGCACATGGCAGAACTTTTTAATACTAGAAGCACTTCTCAGTTGAAGAATTTAGCGAGATTTACCCGCCTTATTATGTTGAAATTTAATCAAAAAACAGAGAAAGAAGATAGTTCAAGCATTTCAAGAAGTACAATTAGAGCTGAACCTACACGTACTCGTAGCGGTAGGATAGTGAAACAGCCTACTTTGTTTACTATTTAGCTTGTAAATAGACTGCATTATAGTTATCCTTTTATTATTGTCAGTTTGTCACTATCTACATTCATTGTACATGTACATGTAAATGTAGATTTCTATATATAATTTGTGTTTACTAGTTGGTTCATTGTTCATGTTTGTACTTTCATACACTATATACCTATTATCGTTTTTATCTTTGTGTCATTATCTATGTATAATGTATGTGAATTGTATTCATAAGTCATGCATTTTTATTTATACTTTTATGTTTGTTTGTACTCTCATACCCCGAGAGGGGGTCAAAGAGTCAATAAAATTCTACAAAATTCTACAGAATAACTAGAATAACTAGAAACAGCAGACATGATCTTTGTATTCCAGCAGATCCATGAAAATGCAGGGAACAAAACATAGGATTGTATGCAGCTTTCATAGATCTGACGAATGCCTTTGAAACTGTCAGCAGAGAACCCTGCTAGAAAGAACACACTCATTCACACTGTGAACACAGTGTGAAACTCAGTGTGATTCACACTATGAATGAGTGTGAATGAGTGTGTTCTTTCCTTTTCCGGTTATCCACACTGTGAACCACAGTGTGAAACGAATCGAGCACAATGTGAAAACGCCCCAATTTAACATTGTGGAGCACACTGTGATTCACAGTGTGAAACACAGTGTGATTCACACTGTGAATGAATGTGAATTAATGTGTTCTTTCCTTTTCCGGCTATCCACACTGTGAACCGCAGTGCGAAACGAATCGACCACAATGTTAAAACGCCCCAATTTAACATTGTGGAGCACACTGTGATTCACAGTGTGATTCACACTGTGAATGAGTGTGAATGAGTGTGTTTTTTCCAGCAGGGAAGGCCTCTGGGAAATCCTCTCAACTTGGCGCTTGGATGTTCGTCTAAGCTCCTTGGTCCTTACTGTCGTGAAACAGCTACACGAAGAACATACAGGACAAGTGAAACACCACGGTAACGGGACAGAACAATTTCCCATCAAGAACGGAGTGAAACAGGGATGCGTCCTTGTCCGAGCTCTCTTTGCCATCTGCTCCAGGGACCCGTTTCACAAAGCCTTTTTTCGATGACAAAATAATGACATATATCAGTGACAAATCTGCTGATAACCAATGAGAAGCAAGGATTTCAGTAGCTTATAACAAAAACTGTCGTTTGTCACTGATGACAAGTTTTGTAAAAACGGGGCCCTGGATGATGCACAGGGACGCCAAGGGTGGCCTTTCTAAAGTTTCCGGACTGAGGGCCCTGAAGGAAGTGTTTTCATCCTCCGAAGACTGTTTGCACACACCAAGACAGGGGAAGGGCTAATACTAGAATAGAATTGCTCTTTGCAAATGATCGCTCCCTCCTGGCCCACTGTCAATCAGAACTCCAGACAGTATTCGATCGGTCCGCTGCCTCAGCAAAGGCCTTTTAAGAAGAAAAAGGAACAACATTAATAGCAAAAAGTAGAAGACGACTAACAAACAAAAAATGAGAAGACTATGATGACGACGAAGAAGAAAGAAAACTTCACCCTAACACGCCCTCTCCTTCTAGCAACGCCCTTGCCCCCATTACTCAAGCAATAACCTATTACACAATCATAATAGGCCTGCGTAAAATAATTTCGAAGAGTAATAAATAGTTTCACGACGATTATAATTTCGAAGAGTAATAAATAGTTTCACGACGATTATAATTTATCCAGTAAACGTTGACTATTAGCGATGTTATATATCAAGTTAGTGTAACCACCTTCATAGACTGATTTATAACATTGCTTTTTGACATTGTGTGGAAAGAATTATATTTCATAATTTTAGTCTCTGGCGTCTGGCAACCATCAATTTCGGAATTTTGTAAGGAAGATTTAAAGCACACAAAAAAAATGTTTTACAAGATTTAGCTTTACAAATCTCCTGAATCGTTTTAAAGGTCGAGCTAGTGAAGAAAGAGGTCACTCGTCAATGTTTGCTAACCGTAATGGAGGAGTGAGTATTAGCCGTTGCTTTATTTCTGCTTTCAGCCGCGGAGAATGCACGAATCGGTCGTCTGTTCATGTTTGTTTTTTACCCATTCCATGCCGTAGCATATACATCGCATGCGACCTTCCCATCCAGCAGGCCTCAATATAATAGCTTTCGTTCCCGCGCATTTCAATTGAGGCATCAGGTACAAGTTGGAATCTCGGCATGTGGCGATTTGACTTCTCTTCGAACACTCATTTTTGAAAAAGCTACTCACTCTTCGCCTCATACCACTGACTGGCATACCATTTCAATTTGGCGCACTCTCCGCAGTCACAACAGCCGCCACCTACTTCCTTTCCAAATATATCTCTGAGCCTTACGCCAATCCACAGAGCGGAGTACATTTACAAACGAAGGGTTGCATACATTGGCACTTTTGTGGAACTGCGTGGAGTTATTTCTCATTTTTTGGTCGGGGTGTTTAATTCGCTTGATGTCATCTCGTTGTTTCTATAGCAACTCCCGCCAATTTTAACAACTTGAACCTCGTACTGCAGATGTCATCGCCTTGTCTTAAAACACCACTCAAGCCAGGTTTGAGCGTGTCCTAAGTAGGATCCCCAGCATCTAGTCATTTACTCTTTCTGGTAGCAGCAAGAACAGGTTCATGACTTTTCGCTGCACCCTGGCACACACTGGTGACTCTTGCGGAGTTAAAGGACTTTTAAATTGGACTATCAAAATATTTGCTGCTGATCATCGGAATTTGCACAAAATGGCGGCTGCGGGAATTCGATCTGCGGGGGCTACGACTCACAAAAGAGGTATTTTAGTATATACAAACATCAACAACATCATCTCATATTCATCGTTACACTAACGGATATCATCACGACCTTCGTAGCATTACAATGAGGGGGGGGGGGGGGGGGTGTATAGATTTTGAAGGATAATTTGCGTGTCTAAATAAGTTCTTTTAAAATGACAAATAATTTCGAATAGAATGAAAGAGTATCATATGAATATATATATATATATATATATATATATATATATTTATATATATTTATTAAATATATATGTATGTGCGTGTGTGTACGTGTGTGGGTATCGGTGTGCGTGAAGTTGTGAGCGTGGGTGTATGTATTACACATAATCATTAACATAATCATAGCCATTATTTTGTTCACCATTCTTATCACCTATGTACATAGTAGCTCTATCACCTCAAAGAACAGTTAACTCTGTAATCAATATCTTCATAATATATTTTCATAATCCACACGCCAGTTTTAGTTTGTTTACCTCCGGATCTTCCATCTCCCCCCCCCCTTCCCTCCATCTCTCTCTCTCCCTTGCACTTCCCCCGTCTTCCCTCCCTTTTTTATTTTTCACTCTCTCTCCCCTCAACCACCCTACTCTCCTCTTATCTCTCTCTCATCTCTTCCATCTCCCTCCCGTGTCATCGTATTTATCATTTAATCTTATTAGCATTTTAATTTGTTTTTGCATTTACCATCCACTGGCTGAAATGCTTACACATCAAAAACATTAAACCGAAGAAAGAAACTAACAAATAAATAATACGGTATGTATGATAATACATTTCGTGGACTATACTATGAATGTTGTGATACATTGCAATCAATTGTCTTTATTGAGACGCTTTCTAATCAACTAACAACTTGAGAAATGTCGATCAAATCATGCGAAGTAATTAAGTGAGCCATTTAAAGCATGCCTAATGAATTGGCAGAGAGAAGAGATAATTATATGTACAGTATCTGATGGCAGACTCACTCACAGCAGTAAGCTACGACTCTCATTGTTTACTCTTAACATGCGGTTCGGTTTAAAGGTAGCCGTATTTGTTTTGTATTACGGACCTTCATTTCGAGAGGTTGAAGTATATAAATAGTGTGTGACTTTTTTATGTTTGCATTAATTATTGGTCTCCCTAAATGTGCTTAAAACCCTCCAAAACTTGCTGAAAACATATTTTTAAAAGCTTTAAAAAAGGGGTAAACTCATATAAGAGCTACTATAGGAGACTACGTTCTATGTACCAGCATGAATACGTTGTTTCTCTTCGCTCAATTATTCTAGACCTTTTCAGCAAATATTGTGACCTTCAACGTTATATGTTCATTTTGTTGAATTCAATGGTTATTTCATATATCGGCATAACCAGTTCTCAGAATTACGATTCATTGTGTTTAGATTCCATCAATATTCTTTTCATCGACCTTCTTTTCCTAAAGTTTATTTTAAAGGCATTGTTTAACATGTTTCCAGTTTTACACAGCTGAAATGCATGGCCCTACGTGTTATCAGTGTCTGTGATATAGTGTAATATTGAAGCCCCAACAATAAAAAATGCGCCCCAAAATGATCATGAAGTGCTTTAAAAAAGTAAATACCTTTGAGTGACCGGTTTTACCATACTCATTTCCCCCAATACACTGTAAAAAATAATTTGTTCATTGGTAATTGTTACGTATTTTTTCCATGTAGAATTTACTTGTAAACATTAGTTTTGCCACTTACGCACTAAATTTAAGTCTTGCTAACTCAAACTTTCAATTTAGTAGAACATACGTGGAATATTTAAGTAAAATCAAATACATAAGAACTTTAAGTAATTTCAGCTTGTATTAATTCAGTAATTTTAACTAAAAATCAGAAATTATACGTATTACTCAAACAATTTATGTTGATATTACATATATAAATATTTACATAATTTATGAATATTCATTAAGACCAAATTAATCTCTTTTTTAAATAAAACAATTCTTTTTTGTGGTTGAATGAAAATTTAAGGACTTTAAAACATTTACTAATTCATTTAACATGGCTAAGCAAAGACAAGACAATTTTTAATTGTTACCCAGTTCAATACAAATAAAAACTTGATATTTCAGGAAATTGTCAACCAATTTTCCTTTTAAGATGCTACGATCAAGTATATATAAAATTTGGAGCCTTTCAATATGTGTCGAATTGAAGCGTATGTAATAGTTTGTGATGGTGGTAGATATAATATATACGGTTAAATCTTAAATAGAAGTAGTGAATGATTAGTGGATGTTACTTGTTAGATTAGATGGGTACCAAATCGTGCAATATGTAATCCTATCATAGCTTTTTTTTAATTATCTAAAATGATTACAATACTTAAATTATTTACGTTAATGTAACTCGATTTAACTGAGTAAAAATTTATTCAGCAAAATAAGTAAATTCTGCTTCAGATGCCGTAGGTAATATTTACTTAATAAAAATAAGGCAATTCTTTTCCTCAATTTTATTGAGTTATTTCGACTATTATTTTTTTACAGTGTAGACTAGTGTTATAACAAAACCGTTGGGAAAACGGTTTTTGAAATTTACTGCGCGCAGTTGCCATTCAATATACATGCATTAAAACTGCGGCGTTTTTTTTTTTTTCTTCTTTTGCGGAGGTTTATCTCGACATATCTGAACGAATCTGTGGTTGGAGCCATACTATTATCAAGTGTGCTTGCTCGAAGAGAAAAGCGAGATGAGCAAGACGGAGTACTTGTTTAGAGGGGGGATATCCGTACTGTAGGGCTATAGCCTCCTTTAAATCTTCTCCGCAGGAAGGGGGTGAATGATAAGAAAAGTGGGAGCGGTCGGGTAACAGATGACATTTAATTATCGATGACTACGTGACATATTCAACGTCTCTTGGATTTCGGAGTATCATTCTTGAAATTAAAGCACATGCCTTGTTGGAAAGCCCCTTTAAATATACTATGTCCCTTTTGCAGCCAACCTCAAATGCTATAGAACTTTGCAGGAATTATGAATATGTCATGTATGTCCTATCTATAAAGTTTAAACGTTAGCAGTGTCCTAATATTCAAATTATGCAAGGGAACCCGTTTACTTGCTAGACTTCACTGTCAGACACTATTGAGTGACTGACTGGCTTTTTTCTTCTATGGTAATAACATACATAAAATGAGCTGTGAAGGGTACATGAGCATTTGTCTACATCAATAACCCACTTCTTGTAATGGCCAAAATTAAACTGATTGAATCTTTGCGCAGCATAAAACGTACGACCATGCGGTACTATGGTCTGAAAATCAAGACTATTACTTACTGGCTCTATAGCTCCTAAGTCGATTCGACAACTAATAGTCGTTATTTTCCCACTTAAAGTTATTTTCAAGCCCCTTTTCTTTAAGGGAAGTTCTAAATTAGCATAGTATCTTTCAAATGCCGTTGGAATTTAACATTTTCATTTTGTGTGCCTGCAAATGGGACATAGTACCTTCAATACAATAATCAGTCAGAGTGATTTGACTTTTTAATTGACGAATAACAACTTTAATAGACACCGATTTCAATTAAGAGTACTGGTCAAGACGTTGATTATTGAGTGATTAAGACCGATTATGTATACCAGTAGGTTTAGGAACCTTAATAGTTAGATCAACGACTTAATCTGTGCTGAAAATTACAATAAATCAAAAGCACTGCACGCATATATGGGTACATGGGGCTCCGCCTCAACCTGTGGCTCAATATTTGGTGCGAAATATTCTTAACAATTTTTAATATTAAACATTTTTAATATGGCGCTTTATTTCTTAAGACATTGCTACTACGATAGTCATTCGCATAAGAATAAAATAAAGAGAAAGCTTTTTAAAACCCCGACGTGAACGCCATTTTCCCAGTCAACGCCTATATGCACGGATTGTGTCCCACCACTCGATACGAACATCGATATCTTTGACCTACTACCTTGTTTGATATCACATTCTCTCATGTGCGCTCATGGAGATCATCTATCATATATATCAAGTGTAAAATCGAAACAAACACAAATGCCTGTAAAAATAATTAAGCATCAACAGAGAAACAGCTTTCTAGTCTTACAGGCACAGTCATCCAAATCGGGAGGAGGGGGGGGGGGGTGGGGATGCACCCATTTCTAGTCACTAGCAATACTCTGGAAACCATTCCTTCTACATCTCTGGGCAGCGAGTAGGCCTTTTTGTATTTTTTCTTTTCTTTGTTTAAGACAAAAATCACTTAGAGTTGTAGTTGTCACCCAAGGAGAGAAATAAGGTAATGGTGTTCTATTAGGGAAATACCCAGATGGGCATGGTGGGGTGAAACATTTTGAGTGTACAAAGAGAACAAGTCTCTCACAGATCTTACATTATTACAACAAATCTTTAAAAAGATAACAACACTCTTGAAAGAAATTTGTGAGGGTGTCACGACCCCGCACCCCTCCTCTCTACTTTGCCTTGTAAAAGCATCGTATTCATATTTCCTTTACGTTCAGTGAGTCCGATCTCATATGGAATCGAGCTCTTTGTAAAATTCAGATATCTCCATCAGATATCACTTACCTCTATACTGCAACAACAGGGGTGGATAAAATCTTCCGCAAAAGGTTGATCGGGGGGGGGGGGGGGGACAATTCTGCAAAAATGTCTCTGACAAAAAAAGACCCGATAAATAGAAATGGCTTTGCAGCCGCATATAACAGGTTTTTTACTTGATATTATGGGCATAATGAAACATTTTTAAAGTGATATACTTGACTTTCTGAAGAAGTAAGGGTTGATATTCCCGTAATATGGAAGATTTCAACATTTATGAGAATGTTTAGGTAGCAGGAATACTCAAAAACATTGCAAATACCTAGTTATGTAGAAATGGCAAGTAACACCATAACAAGGGACTATACCGTGTGTCTCAAAAAAAACGTAACACTTTTGAAATGGTTGCCAAATTGAGCATATATAATTTTATGAAAAAATGTTGATATGTATGGAAAGCTAAAGGACCAACCTTTCATATGATATGAAAAAATTGAAAAAAAAATCATGCTTCGATGAACAGTGTTCACTTAAGTTAGAGGTATGAAAATGGGCCTGCGCAGGATTTTTCCTTCCAATTTTGGACAGGTAAGTTACTTTTAGCATACAAAATAAGTTTGATATGAGATATTCATGATCGATGGATTAAGAGTTAAAAGGATGTTTTGAATACCAGTCCTTTCTCTCTGTCATTTATCAATCCCCAAACACCACCCCTGCCACACACACACACACACACACACACCAACTTCCACTCCCATCTTATTGTATCATTGATCTGGTAGATGTGAACAGGATGAAGGAAGAATGGGAAAATGTTAAATTGAAATACCGTATTCAAAATCATAATTGACATTATGCAACCCACTCTCCTCCCCCCCACAACCTTTTCCCATCCCATCACCTACCCCTTGCCTTTTCTTTATCAGTTTTCTTCCGTAAGTTTGGTGGATCATCAATCACATTTTATTCAGGTTTTATGAATGACCCAAACATGTAATAGCTAAGTACATCATTCATTATGCATTGAAAATACCAGAATTCGAGGTATTCAAAATATCCTTTTGATTCAAAATATCCTTTTGATCCATCGATCATGAATATCTCATATCGACCTTATTTTGTAAGTTACAAGTAATTTACCTGTCCAAAATTGGAAGGAAAAATCCTGCGCAGGCCCATTTTCATACCTCTAACTTAAGTGAACACTGTCCATCGAAGCATGATTTTTTTTTAATTTTTTCATATCATATGAAAGGTTGGTCCTTTAGCTTTCCATACATATAGACATTTTTTCATAAAATTATATATGCTCAATTTGGCAACCATTTCAAAAGTGTTACGTTTTTTTTGAGACACACGGTATACTGCGATCTTGCTCATACTGCAGAAGAATAATCAATGTTTCTAAAAAAAAGTCTTATTTGATATCTAATGAATAAACGGTAACAAAGGATTTGGGGTAAATGTAATTATACAAGTACTGAGGAAAACGATACGCTGTTCAAAAGCGGCTTGTTCATGCTTTAGTAAGCGTTATTGGGACAATAGAAACAAAATTTCACAAAACTTCCGAACAGTGACGTAGCTAAAAGGAATTTTGAAATCTTTCTCTTCAAAAATCCTCACAAACACAAACTGAACGTTTTGATTTAAAGTTTAAATTAGGCCTACCCTGGAATCATATTCTCAAGTAAAAACACGACCCAATAACGTGGAACTCGGCTCCAGATTGTAACGCTTTCTCCCCTACATCTTCTGTGTATGCACTCATAATGCTAACAGCATACATGCCCTAACATTTTTGTATAGAGTTTCCTATGTAACCCCAGCGGATGAGTGGTGTATGATGTATTAAGATTCACAAGGGAATGGGGTTTTCCATCGAGCATAATGATGTAGCATTGCCGAGACAAAATTTGATAATGTTAACCTGTAGCTAAATAAACATCTGTAGTCTGGTATCGACCGATCCTTAATTAAGTTGGAACGCTTTGAACATTAAAAAATGGGTATATAACCGTTATAACGATTCCCCAATAACAGGGATCCAAAAGAGAGAACGAGTGGAGTAAAGCGTTGGTCACATCCCACCGTGCGTGTTTTTAGTCCGTACGGTTTTTGGGGAGGCCACGGCCGCCACGTTTTCTGAAAACGTAGGGAGGGAGTGGCAAAAGCAGGGAGGGAGTACCGGCAAAGCACGTCACACGCACGGTGTAAGTACGTGGCCCGCACGCCACGCCTAGCCTAGAGCGGTTGCGTGCATCGTACGTTGCGCACGTGGTAAGTGCGTTGTACGTGCTTAGAACGTGCTTACTACGTGCTTACAACGTACGGTATCCGTGCGGTTGCCACGTTATTTTACGGAGGCCGTACTTACACGTGCTGCTCACGTACGGTGTCCTTACTCACTCGCACGTTGTAAGTGCGTGCACGTACGAAGAACTTGGTGAGTCGGGGTATGTCGAAGTATATAGGACGACATTCCCATTTTCTCTAGAAGTCCCAGCTGCTGCTGCCTCCTCATGATGCCGCCCATTCCACCGCAGAGACTCCGGGTTCTGATGCTGCAAGAAGTGGCAACGCATGAGCACGACGTGGTATTACTTGCCTTGATACGGGAGAGAGAGAGGCAACAGAGATGCCGACGCAGGAGATGGTGGGTTCGCCCATGGATCGAGAGGAGGAAGCTTTTCGGGCAGTACGAAACGTTGTTCCAAGAGCTAGAGCGTGAATCGCGGGGGGACTATGTCGGATACATCCGAATGGACCCCAATCTCTTCGCCGAGCTCCTGCTCCGAGTGACCCCTCGAATCACCAAGTGCCCAAGGTGTGTGTCTTCATTTCTGCCATAACAAATTCTTGGTTTTGCTTTGTATTTGCTTTAAAATTTACGACTTCCGGGTGGCACACAACAGCATATCCACGTTCGTGGAGATGTTCAACATGCCCTCCACACAGGACGAGTGGAAAGCCGTCGCCAGCCAGTTTGGAACGCGATGGAACTTTTACCACTGTTATGGGGCGATCGATGGGAAACATATCGCCGTCAAGAAGCCCAATAAAAGTGGATCGCTCTATTACAATTATAAGCGCTTCTGTTCTGTGGTGCTCCTGGCCATCTCGGATGCTAACTATTCCTTATTGTGGTGCAAGGTGGGGGCAAACGGCTCTTCCTCAGACGCAAGCGTGTTCAACGAGTCCACCCTCCGGGGGGCACTGGAGGACAACACCATTGGATTCCCAGCACCGGATCCACTTCCTGGCGACGACCGGAACTTTCCCTACTTTATCGTAGGCGATGATGCTTTTCCCCTGCGAAAGTGGCTCTTGAAGCCATACAGTCGCCGTGCCATGACCCACAAAGAGAGCGTGATGATCTATCGGAGCTCTCGGGCCCGTCGGGTTGTGGAGAACGGCTTCGGGATATTGGCTCACCGGTGGCGGTGCCTACTCACCACCCTGCTGTTGGAGCCTGACAGGGTGATTCGCGTTGTGTTGGGCTGCCTCACCCTTCACAATTGGCTGCGAAAGCGCCGGCCCGGACTACAGGACCTTAATTTGGACCACGATGATGAGGATGGCAACGTGGTCCCCGGGGCCTGGAGGGAGGATGTGCAGATGACCGAACCCAACCAGATGGTCGGCCAACGGGCCTCAAGGGAAGGGAAAACCCTGGGAAACTTATCGGAGAAGACCGGATTGACCGAGAAGAACTCAACCAGGCGCTCCTCCTGTTTCGCCGAGAACGAGCAGTTGGCCTTTTCTTTTGTCACACCCTTTTCATGTGACCCCTTCTCCGATCCACCAGCAGCACCCTCCTCATGATAAGACGCTTTGGCGTCACCATCTGACTCTTGTTCGCTCCTCCTCTCCTCTTCCTCTCTGGCCCTCTCATCTTCCGCGGCCCGTTTATGTTGGGCCTCTCTGGCCTTCTTATCCGCTGCCTTTTGAGCTGCAGATGCAGTTGACCCCTTATTCTGTGTCTTCTTCGGCGCCATCTTGGAGACGAAATGTTGGCACTCTTCCGTCGGCTCGGCTTTTGTATACTGCATAAATCAGTGCGCACAACGTGCGTTGTAAGTGCGGAGCACGTGCTTACTCGGTACGGTCCACGTGGGTTCTGCGTACTCATTACAAAGTTGAACTGGGGAAGTGGCGAGTAAGCACGGACTACGCGCTTATCACGTGCGCAGCACGCACGTGCTAAGTGCGCCTTCCGTAGAGCAAGTGATCGTGGGAAACAAATTAAAAAACGCACGGAGTCAGTGCGTTGTGCGCTCGTTGGCAGTACCGGGCACGCACGTCACGCGCACTGGGGGTGAATCGGTAGCCCGAACGCAGCGAAAGTTCCTCGTGCACTAAAAGTGCTACGGTGTGTCTGCGTGCTCCCAAATCCGTACGGAGGCGGTACTCACCACGTACCGATACCCAAATTTTGCCCACGTTTTTGCACGTAGACAGCACGCACTTGGAAGTACGGCGGGATGTGACCACCGCATAATCTAAAGCATACGTACTTCAAAGAATGTTGATACTTCCGTTGTTATAGTCTTCCAGAAGTGATATGACCAGTTTATATGCCAGACACTACTTAAAGAGTCAGAGTTTTTGTATCGAATTCCGTATATGTTTTTGTAATATTTTCAGTTCCTGTAACTTATATTGACTGTAATTTCATCTCGCTATAATTTTAGCGTCATAGTTGCCTGTATATTGCATCAGATCAAAATTTGTTACCCCAGACAATAAATATCAACTTTATTACTTGAGTCAATTCTGTTTTGTTTGTCCCTCATGGTAATTTTTTTTTCTTTTCTTTTTCCCTTCCACAGGGATCCTTTATTAAATAATATCTTTCATATTATTATGTATACAAGAATTGGTTTTTACATGCAGAAATTCAAAATAATATTCCTGGCCATTCAAAATATGATAAGAAAATACATTTATAGATACCGGTATCAGTTACAAATTGAAGTTCACTTTTTAAAATAAATATCACAGATTTAGTTGGCAAAATGATTTTAGAAGAAATAAACAATCAGAAACACTTTGCAAAAAGTAACCACTTTTTCACAAATTTCTGTTCTTTCAGATTTGTTTTACATATATACTTTTCCATGTTATAATAACACTTTATCGCTGATATTATGTTTTCAAAAACTGGCAAACACTGTTTACATTTGGCTGCAAAAATTTCTTTCCTGACTATAATCATAATACAGTTGAGGGCACTGTTATTATTACCGTGAAACCCAAACAACTTATTTTGATTTCTAAACTTAATAAGTACATTATTACGAGACAACCAATACTCGAGTTTAGACCATATTTCGGTTGTATGAATACAATAACAAAATATATGTATAATCGTTTCTACACTGTTATTACAGAATGTACATAAGTTATCTGTAACTAATTTAAATCTTAACAAAGCATCTTTCATATAAAGAATTATATTCAGTAACTTGAACTGAAACCACCTCATGTTAACATCGACAGTTGAATTAAAGGGAAGAAAATAATACGAACTCCATACAATATTGTCAAGGTCAAACTCCTGTTTCCACTTAGTAAGACTTTTACATTCCTTTATATTATGTTTCAATAAAGAACGGTATGTGCACAACCTTTTTCCACTTTTATTATTAATAACAATGCTTCCGGGATGATACATGTAGGTTCAATGACCTTTGGTATGACATTTTTATTAAAACCAAGTCGAATAGCATTACAAAAGCCATAATATTGAAGAAAGTTTACATGTACATTGTATTTATGTTGAAAATCAAAGTATGAGAGAAATGATCCATCTGTTTTTAAAACATCGTTAACAAAACGTACCCCCTTAGCGCACCAAGACTTATAATAAATTACGTTATCATTAACTTTTATTTTAGGGTTATTCCAAAGGGGTTGACATGCAATATCATTTACATTGAATTGAGTAAGGTCTGAAAAGGCTGATAATACTTCTTCCCAAAATGGGTTTCGTATTGTAGTGGCTAATTCTTTGTAATATTCAGCCCCCATGAATAACTGAAGAGATGTATACGGTGGAGGTAAGAATGATTGGAACATATGAAGAGAGAAACTTTCAGAACAATAAATCTTTTTATCCATGATATCTTAAGTGATTTACAATGCATACAAAGGTCAGTCACTTTAACTCCGCCTTCATTGTACAATTGACCCATTTGTTTCCTACTTATTTTATCACGTTTGCCATGCCATATAAATTCAAAAAAACGTCGATCGATATCCTTCATAATTTCTCATTTTGGTTCAGGAAGAGATAAAAATAGGTAGTTCAATTTGGGTATAAATAAAGATTTTACTATGGTAACTCTTCCTAAGGGAGTCAATGTTCTTTTCAACCATATCGTCATCTGACGGTTTATCTCTTGAACCTTTTCTTGATAGTTGTGATTAACCATTTTCGATAATTTAACTGAAAAGTCTATGCCCAAGTATACCTAAAATATCCCTCAGATATCCAATTAAGTTTAAAATCGTGTAAAATCTCTTTTTTGAAAGTTCTGTTCTTCCCAATCCATATCACTTGAGTTTTAGTCGTGTTGACTTTGAGATTGGACATATTTGCAAAGTCATTAAGTATTGTAAGGGCACATCGTAAATCCTGCATTGAACCGTTGAGTGTCAAAAGGGTATCGTCTGCATATTGCAATAGTTTAAGCGTTTTTCCATTCATATGCAATCCGCCCAAAGAATGTGAGTGTCGTATTAGGATCCCAAGTATCTCACTGACTAACAAAAAGAGGTAGGAAAGACAAAGGATCTCCCTGGCGACACCCTCGTCCTATTTCAAATCTATCTGTACAGTGTCCGTTAACTAATACACAAGATGATGCATTTGCATAAAACAAGTTGATCCATTTCTTTACAGATGGACCGAAGCGAAAAAAATCCAGGACATTGAACAGAAAATCATGCGATACGGAATCAAAAGCTTTTTCAAAATCAACAACAAGGAGCATGCCAGCTATATCATGTAATTCAGTATAAAGTAGCGTATCATATAATAAACGTATGTTTTCGCCAATAAAACGACCACTCAAAAATCCTGTTTGATTTTCATGTATCAAAAATGACAAAACGCCCTTGAGTCTGTTTGCGATGCAACTGGATGCTAATTTATAAACTACATTCAATAAGGAGATCGGTCGCCAATTTTTTAACAAATGTCTAGGTTTGTTTCCTTTTGGAATCAAAGTTATTATTCCTATTTTTTGTGAGTTTGACAATTTCCCTGTGAAATACGCATAATTCAATGATCTTACCAGCAAGTATTTAATATCTTCCCAAAAGAAACGATAAAATTCTACAGTAAAACCATCCTGTCCGGGGGATTTATTGTTTTTCATGATTTTTAAAGTGGAATAGATTTCGTCAACACAAAGTGGGCCTTCCAGTAATGAGGACATTTGCGAGGACAACTTAGGAATGTCAGGGTAGTTTAACAATAATTCCAGATTAATTCCATCAGTTTCTTTTTCTGCATAAAGGTTAGAATAAAAGTTAAACACTTCCTTAAGTATGTCACTTTGTCTGTCTAAAATATCACCATTTTCAGCGGATAACTGACGTATTTCTTTATTGGTATTATTTTGTTTTTTTAAATTTAAAAAGAATTTAGACGGTTTTTCTCCAAACTCCATCCATTTAATTCGGGATCTAATCGCAATTCCTTCATTAGTTTTAAGACGGGATGCTTCCAGTTCTAATTTTGATTTATCAATTTCCTCTAATACAAAAGTCTTATCATCAGATATTATCAATTTTCTTTCTAACTCTTCAATTTTCTTTTCTAGATCTTTTTCCCTGTTCACATTTTGTTTTTTGGCAAAGGAGGCATATGATATTGCTTCCCCTCGTATAATCATCATTAAAGTTTCAAAAAATAACTGATCATTTATGCTAAATTCACACTCGCCCACTATGCAACCATTCTGGTCAAACTTTGCTTCGTCTTTAGCATAAAATAGAATAGTATCTCTTATCTTTTTCTTTATTTGCGAAACAAAATCTTCGTCTTTTAACAAGGAATTATTAAATTTCCAAAAACCAGGACCTCGTTTTATCCGATTCAAACTGAGACTTATACGAGTTAAAGAGTGATCTGTTCGGTAACCTGAAAGAATATCGACATTGTGCACTAATGAAAGAAGTTCTGAAGAAATCAAAAAGAAATCTAATCTACTCTGTTTAAAAGGGGTTGGTTGCCGCCACGTATAACGTCTTTTATCTGGAAATCTAATTCTCCAAGGATCACATAGATCTAACTCAGTCTTCATTTTATTTACTTGTTGTTTAGCTCGCGGGTTATTAACATGCAAATAGTTATATGTGTCTAGGGTTGAATCTTGTACTAAATTCCAGTCTCCACAGACAATAGCATGTGGATTTTCAAAATCTATTATAATTTGTTGGAGATCTGCAAAAAATATTGGGTTATCTGTATTCGGGCCATACAGCGACGCGATAGTAATATTATATTCGTGCAAAGTTACATCTAAAACCACAAAGTTTCCTGTGATATCTACTTTAATTCTATTTATATTTACAGGGAGAGTGTTCTTAAAAAGAATTGCTACTCCTCTTGAGTTGGACGTGTTGAAAGAGAAAAAACATTTACCTTCCCATTCCCTACGTATATCAGTCTCCATAGCTGGGACAAAATGTGTATCCTGAATACAACAAACATCATATTGTTTCGCTTTTAAGTAAAACAAAACATCTTGTCTTTTGCGACTATTTCCTAGGCCGCGACAATTCAAGGAAATAAACGTAACATTATCCTGCATCGTACGTAAGATAAAAGAATGAAAGAAAAAAGGAACTACCTGTGGAAGTTTTCATTTTATACTCACAAACAGTAACACTACAAAAACAACTACACAACGACAAAAACATTACAATACACACAACACAAAACAACACGCACAAACGTGTGGACGCAACGCACCGCATCAGAGCTGACTGATGACCAGCTGTGAACAGCCAATTAACCCCCCCAAATTCCGGATCAATGTATGGAGATCTGTCAAAAAATCTATGCCCCAAACCCTTCTGCAAACCTTTACTGCATATAAACTATATATCCTATAATAAAAGGCATATCTGGGTCTTGATCTAATCAAATTCAGCTTTCTTTAAAAGTTTTTAAAGATATATCATTAGTTGCAAAAGTAGACTGAATGGTGGTTATTCATGAGTGTAACTCTGCATCTTGACACGAAGACCTGAATAACAAGTCAAATACATTTTTCATTATAACTATCACTGTCTACAAACATAAACCAAGACAGGTATACATTATAACGTAAAAGAGATTTCTATCAAATTCAAAAGAACATGCAGGTCATTATCTCATCTAATCCAACCAAGACTTTGCTCATGTATTGGGTTAAATCAAAGTAATAAAATGGATAGACATTTACCCACTACCAATCTTGAATCCTGAAACAGTGTGTTTCTAAAATATCCAATGTACCATGTATTTGCTGCAAAGTGGAGAGCAGCGCAGGGGCTGGGGGTGCAGTGCTCTGAAGGTGCGAACCCGATGCCCGGTGATGCCCTTCAGAGAGTTGATGAACCCCCACCTCCCTTACTGCAAAATACATGGAACTTCTCAAAATTTAGAACAGGTGGTAAGGTAGTTGGGAAACCAATATGTCACACGAGTAATGTAACCACTTCAAATGAATACTCTTTTCACTGCATAGTGATAACCATTTTACTTCTCTAAACCATTTCAGATCGCACAATGCTGTGACCATGGGCATACACGTGTAGTTGTTTCACCAATCGACAAAAATCAATACGGTAATCTTTTATTTCAAGTATGTTGTGACCAAATTATTCACAGGTTTTTCAATAAACCAACTTGGTGATGGTCAGATTCCTGTTTAGCCGTTTCTTATTACAAAGGAAAATATAAACATTTCATACCCGTCTTGGGTTACCTTTTTTTTTTCTACTATTCTTACAAGAGACTACTTTGTCTTCAACACAGATAACATGTAAGAACTGTATTAATAAAACTAGGTATTTTTTAAAAATCCAATTTAATAAAATTGTACCAACACAAAAGACAAAAACAAAAATTGTTGTTCTCCCGATTTTCTTTCTCGCCCAGTGATAAAACTTTCTTTTAGATAGTTATAAACTCCAAAACTTCTAATCTTGAATCCACAAACATAATTATGAAAATTATCCGTATAATTATGAACTTTTCGAATTTCAAGACAAGTGATCAGGGAGTACAAGGGTAACAAAGCTTATATCGCCTGAGTTATGTAACCTCACTAAAACTGAATACCCTTTTCACTGCATAGAGATAAACAAAATTATATAATCATGACCACAGTTATTTCCCATACACACACGAAAAAAGAAGAAAAAACGGGAACAAAAACAGTAAGGTAATCTTTTATTTCCATTATGTGTTGACAAACACGTCAAGGTTTTTCCCTTTTCCTCAACATAACGTGGTTATGTTCAGATTCCTGTTTAGCCATTTCTTGTCACAAACGAAATATATATTATTAAAAAATATATTAACAAAGTCTACACCCGTATTGGGTTACTTTGTTTCAAGACTAATACTATTTAACAAGAGGCTACTTTGTCATCAACACAGGTAACATGTAATGAGTGATTGGTATTAATAGAACCATATTTAAAGTTTTCCTCCGATTTAACAAGAATCGTTCCAAAAACGAAAAACAGAAGACTTTCATTCTCCCCCAAAGTTTTTGTCTTTCTTTCTTTTCTCAATCGCGTGTATAATATACATTACACGTTGTCCCTGCCGTTGCTTCCTTTCTTTTTTCTCTCCACCAATTATTTTGACAGATCTCATGAATATCAAGTTTTCTCTTCATATTCCAATTATCTTTATTATACATCTATGATTCTTGAGTAATATAGTAATGAACAAATATCATGTAAACTCGACTCTCTTTTTCCCTTTTTTCTTCTACAAAATTATCATTACTTTGAGAAAGCCGTTTAGTGTAGGTATGCTTGAGGAACAGATTAAAAATAAACACGACTTATAGTTATACATTTGCTTGATCACTGTATATGTTTCAAACTTTCAATACTGAAAGAAAGCGATCGATGCTCGTGATTAAAAGTTTTAAAACATCGATGGTGATAAAATAAAGGAGCCCCTTAATATACCTCAGTCAAGGACAGTACGCCACGCTGACGATGATCCCTTCTCCCTACACTGTAAAAGCAAATTTACACCATTTAGTTTGATTCTTGTAGACTTCATTCTTTCTCATTTGATATGCCTTTTGCTCGAGTAAGAATCGCCTTCTCTTCAGTGCTGCAGGTAAGTCGGTTACAATGCGGAAAGTGTGACGGACAGCAGCTTGACCTTCCGAGGTCGTGATGGGATCATGACCACGTCTACTCTCGTCAATAGGGACTTTTAGAAATGCACGTCAAGAGCTTTGACTGCAACGTGTGACGTCATTTTAAGGCACTGCGCCTGCGTCACGTGGTCTCAGTCGGCGATCGAGAATGCGTCAACCTTGATTTTCCTAAATCTAGTACATGCAATACATACATACATATTGACATTTATAAAGCGCCTTTACATGCTGAAATGTGTAGAACAGGTGTCACATGCACCTGTTCTACACATATTTACATATTAGCAGTGAAGGGATGTTCTTTTGTTGAGGGTAGAATGAGGAATGTCCTCTTTCTTTGTCCGTGATGTTTATTGTGTTACTTACTGCATGCATATCGTCGAGTGCAATCTAAAAGATTTCTAATTGTAGCCAACATGGGCAGTTAAGTACGTTGACACGCATGATCAGTCGGCGTTCGTCGTGTTCTCGTTCACTCATTCTAAAAGTCCCTATTTCCGGGTGTGACACGTCTTGGAAGCCGATGCGCGTTCGCTATGAACATACTCAGCGCCTCCTCCTTCGAGAAACCCAGCTTCTGAATTATGCTTCTCACAACTTCCACAACTCTTTCATCTTTCTTTTTCTCTACTCCGTAGATCAACAGATTAATTTTTCGATCGTGTAATTCCAAAGCCATTAGCTTTTGCTTCAATTCATTTTCGAGGTTTTCATTCTTTTTTTGGATCTTAGGCAAAACATCACTTTCAATCACAGTAAGCCTTTCGCTGGAATCCGCGACTGCGGCTTGTAAATCAACCATATTCGCTCGCATTTCAGTGACTTCACTTCGGATTGCTTTCACATTAGCATTCAATGTATCCAAGTTTTCGATGATTTTTTCAGTTGTTTTAACAAAATCAGAATGGCTCACCAGATCCTTAGTCGAAACGGGGGGCGCCATCTTGTCCTTCTCTGAAGTGAACGAGCGATGTGTGGAATGTGTTGTGCACCCGGGCGTACTGAGAAGTGTGTCTATTGTGGAAGTCGCCTCTCCCGTTTGGTTGCCCGACGTGGCACCAGCAGAGGCCTGTTGAGTAGATATTGTAGTATCCACTCGTGAGGTGTCGAAAGTAGATTTGGTCGTTATTTTTCCTGTTTCTCAACAAATACGGCTCCCTTTTTGTTCTGGTAGATTTACTCCCTTTGCTCATAATAATATTGGTAATGGAGCAATCTCAAAATAGTAAGATCCGGAAAAAAAGGAAAATTAGCCTACTCTCACATCAGACCGCCTTGCCTTCTCCATTGCGTGCGTGCCGACCTCTCCATTGCCTGTCCCTCATGGTAATACTCTTTTCTTGGCATCATTAATGTAACTTGCATCCCCGAAAAGACAGGTGAAATGTTTACATTCACATTATATTAGATTACTGTATTAGTTTGGAGACCATCAACCATATAATTACTAACATAAATGTCAGGGGGTTTTAGGACTTTGTGAAATGGGAGGTGCCCAACTTTATGCGTTCAAGCTTGTAGGCATTATACGAAGAATAAAAATTATTGGTCTTTTCTTCTGTGCGTAAAAGCTTATAAGTACATACCATGCTAAATTGTTGAAAGGTAGACGGGGATGCCCGCACCTCGCCCCCCCCCCCCCCCCCCCACCCGAAACCGCCCCTGCTGAAAGCAAACGAATACCCGCTGCGTAAGTATGTCTGTCACGCCACGTTATTAGTTGACCATGAACAGGACGAACAGTGTCCTTACCAACAACAGTGTGTGCAATATGCAATGAACTGGGGAAAGCATTTTTTTATTAGCGCTTCAATTTCGCTGATTAACCGTCTACTTTAGCCGGCTTGACAGAGACGCATGAGTACTTTCATGACGTGTGTCAGCGGAATCAGTCATAATTTATTTCGAATAAATGAGGAGAAAACAAAAAGTAGTCTGGAGTAAAGGCATTTTTAAGTACATTATTTCTATTGTTAAAATAGGGAAAAGAATGGAATTGATCTCTCGATCTCTCTCTCTCACACACACACACACACACACACACGCACACACACGGGCACACACGGGCACACACACAAGCACACACCCACATACACACACGCACACACCCACACACATATAGGCCTATATCGTATGGGGATATACTTCTTTCAATCTTCGATGGTGAAAGGGAGCAAATTTGGTTCTTTGAATACATTGCTGTCAATCCATGTATAGCATACCTGAGATACAAGTAGCCTATCTGTAAATTCCTGATAAGAACATATTAAGGGAGTTTACAGATACAATCTGCGCATGGGCAGATAAAGGTCATTTGTACCAAAGAGGTAAAACCCACAGAGATGAATACTGGATATGCGCTCATGAAAGTTATGTAACATTATTCATTTATGCACCAACGGTACATTCTATGATACGCAGGTGGAAGTATTCTTTTCAAAAGGGCAAACAAAAGGTATTCATGAAGCACATCTAGGACTTTGGCAGTTATTATTCTAATATGCTCAAAGTGGAACTTCTCCATGTGTAAAAGATCTGTGGATATTTAGGGTCATTATTTTGTACCATGTGCTTTCTGTAAACTCCCTTATAGTGTAGAAACTATCGTGTACGTCCACATCTACTAAAGATAGTTATCGTGTGGTATGTTTGATTGCGTATAAAGATGCTAATTCGTGTCAAATGATATCTTTTCGCAAAATGTTCAAAAAGTCGATTGTGATCGAGGATATCATCTCTCCACCCATGTTCCGATAATATTAGATTTTTTTGGTCCTATTTGTTATCAAATTCAAAATTGAAATGATTTTATTTCTCATGCAAAACATAATACAATGAATAATAATAATACAAAAATATGCACTGAAACGAAAAATATAATAGAAAAAGCACAAGAAAAGAGAAAGTAGCTAGAAGCAGAGCTTGTTGAACTGTTAGTTCCTCAGATGCTGTTTTACAATATAACATGAACAAAGTATGCTTAGAAAATCAATAAATAGAACAAATCTGTAGCTAAGAAATTATAGATTATCATATTCATCCTTATCATTACAAAGGATAAATAAATGCAAGCTTTCTTTCTAATGATCGCAACTAAGATATATCCAGTAATCAGAGAGATAATGTCAATCAAACTCAAGTTTCCGATTATCTTGTAAAGGGTTTTTTATTGGTTCATCTTTATGTAAAGAATTGTGAAAGAAGAGAATATTCGGCTTTGCGAAACAATAAGAGGATCATTTTATGAAGCATATCGGACTGGTTCAATATAAGCCAGTTCATAGAAACAATCTGCGCATGGGCAGATAAAGGTCATTTGTACCAAAATGGTAAAACCCACAGAGATGAATACTGGATTATGCGCTCATGAAAGTTATTATTCATTTATGCACCATGCAACGGTACATTTTATGATACGCAGGTGGAAGTATTCTTTTCAAGATGACAAACAAAAGGTATTCATGAAGCACATATAGGACTTTGGCAGTTATTATTCTAAGATGCTTAAAGTGGAACATCTCCATGTGTAAAAGATCTGTGGATATTTTGGGTCATTTTGTACCATGTGCTATCTGTAAACTCCCTTATTGAATGAATGTTGATTTTATAAAAATAGATCAGGCTTACAATATCATTAGAAGACCTTTCTTACATTGATTCGTATGGTGCAAAACATATCACTGATTCCATCCGTGCGCTGGGAAATATTTCTATAATTGATTTAGCATGGCTCCATCACAGCGCGCGGTGGGGTGGGATGTAGGCAGGAGATTCCAGCCTACCAGGTACCCATTTTACGTCACTTGCACTTGACACAGACAACTGTTACATTAGTGGAGCCAGAAATAGAAAGCGAGGGCGAAATACAGAGGCAGAGACAGAGAGAGAGAGAGAGAGAGAGAGAGAGAAAATATAGTGCATGTATTGTGCGTGTGTGTGTGTATGTGTGTGTAAGCGAGTGAGCTATACCGTTTTCGATGCTCACAACATTCAAGGAATTCCTTCCTTCTTCACTCGGGTGGAGAATGGCAAATTTAGAGTAATGTCTTGCCATATAGGACAATAATGCCGCGCACCTCTTAACCTCTGCTTTATCAAGATATATTAACCTTCATCATAAAGAAATAATCTTTCACACTAAAAAACCTTAAATAGGAATACTTCAACATCATGCACACACCTTTAAAGGATAGCTGAAGTTCACCGGGTCGTATATGCACTAAAAGGATTTCATATTGCTTAGAAAACGCATCTGTATCGCAGACTCTCCATTTTGAGGAAGCATTATCCTTTGTGCAGGCTGCTATTCAACTGAGATTACATAGCATTTTACACGAGGGACCCTTTGGCTTACCATCTATTCAGTATGGCATATGGCTACATACGTCATGCTTCAAATCTTATCCAATTTAAGGGGGTGGCTAGCAAATGGACATAATTATCTCAGATTTTTTTAGTATATCAGAGTGTCAAACTATTCGATGAACTTTCACCACCAAAATAAAGAGATGATAATAACGATGTGCAATGTAGGTTTACTTTTCTTTATTGAATACATTGTTACATCGTGTATATACCAATCTTCAATTTTGTCGGCATGGATTATTGAACTGTGTACATTTTAAAAATAAACTGTTATCCTGTACACAGTCGTGCACACCAAAGTAAAATAGGGTAAAATAAAATAAAATAATTTCCCGACTGAGAAATAATGATGATAGCCTACGATGTTTATCGATTCCGATTATAAATTATCAACCTTTTCGAAGGAGGGGGGAGGGGGTCCTGACATAAAATCAATACATGCTTTATAAATATTGACAGTACGATGAAACGAAGAAAAACAAGCACTAATTGAGATGAATTTATCCACGATACCATAATAAAAGTAGTAGTAAAAATCAATGTCTGTATTTTGAAGAAAAAGGTCAGTCACTGCGAAGGACGATCAATACTAATTAAAGTACATCGTGGTTAAGGTTGATTGTAATTATATACAAGGTTGTTTTTTCTCAAATTCTCTCTAGTGGTTTTGTGCAGGAGTTAAGATAGGATTTCCAAATTAAAGTAAGAGATATTCGAATGAAAATTGTAGATTATCAGTGACGGATCCAGGGTCACAGGGGGCCCCAGCACCCCCAATAACAATATTAATCTTTATGACAAGTACCCCTCCCCCTCCCCCTCCCCTTTTCTCAAAAAAAGTGCTTCCTAATTGTGCCCTTGGCGGCAACTGTAGGCCTACTAAATGGCACTTAAATTCTCCTTCTTTTTCTTCTTTTTTCTTCTTCGCTTATCGAATATTTACCAACTTGCCCCCCCCCCCCCCCGCTGGAAGAAAACAAAAGTGGATCCACCACTTGATTATAAATGTTTGTACTCAGATAGGGGTCGTTAAATGTTTGCGACTTGAAGTCATGTAAATCAGAATTATGTTAATCATTATAATGGTCTACTCAACCTTGGGGAGTATTGACTATAATACATAGGGTTTGCCAAGCACTGGGCCTAGTATTTAGGATTTCTGTCTGAATGCATCTTCAGATGATCTATGCAGCTATTCATCGTGTCATTTCTGTACTACTTTAATATGCTTTTGTTTAATCGTAGCAAAACCCTTTATGCTTTTAATAACTACATGATTACATCACTGATCAATCGCGCGGGAAATCCGCTATGAACAAAATTCTACGTCATCAAGCATAACACGCGACACCCCGTCTGGGATCGACTCGAATAATGTATACACACTCAATATCATAACAATAGAGTTCATTACTTAGATCGTTTCTAATTTCATTAGTCTGCCTTGGTGCGACTGCGAATGTTAATTATTTACATAAAATAATGTAGAAAATGATGAGTAATGGAATTACACATGATATGCTAATGCTTGGGGTTTGTGTTCATAAATTTGAAAATCACGAAGGATGGTCTTTTCCAGTGGGAATCGCCAAGAGTATGAACAGAATAATTATGTCGCGATTATTGTTGCCAATGAAAAGAATTAGATTGCGATAATGTGGTTAACCGTTAGTGTTGGGTATCGTGTAAATATTTTAAATTGAATGATAAACACCGTTAGAATACTTTCCAACCACATCAGGGAAAAGGTTCACATTTTTTTACCCAGACTCGTAGTCAATTATGTCGTACGCGTTGCAGGGGGTGTGGTTCTTCCAAAATTACTTATTTGAAGAAGAAAAGGTTTGTCTTTAGATAATTTGTCTATAGTAAAGAGCTAACAACTAACTTGTTCATACCCCTTGTAAATCGAATGTTCTTTGTTTGTTTCGTAACTCAAAAATTGAAAGATGGACTGATTGAATTAGGGTCTTTGTTAAATGCTTTTAGATGTAAGCTTTAATATGTCATTTTCAAGAAACAAGAATCGGAACAAATCTATTTTTCACATACTTACAAAACCTGGTAAGGTTCTGAATAATTCAGTTGTTATCGAGATGCCTAAATTTCGTGCGTTACTTGACTTACAGTGGTTTCTTCTGCTTCCTACAGAAGCTGCATTTCTTTTTCTTCGTCGAAAAAATCGCTCAGGAGGGGCGATCCCCCCCCCCCCCTTGCCTCTCCTTCAAATATGATATAGTCTAGTCTAGTCTTTAACGCGGATCAATAACTTTCATTATAAGGTCACCACTCATGTTCAAGATCAGTTACTGCTCTATGCTCTGTACTTCCTCGCAGTATTGGACTCCCGGATTGGACTATTATGGAGGGTGAGATTGTGGAGAGCGACGGTGATGATAATTATGACGCTCATTATTTCATTGATCCCGGAGAAAAATGCCGCTGGGACAGATGCATTATTAACAAAGAACGCCAGCTACCTTTTTACATGAAACCCACTTCAAGTCTACCGTTTACTCTGCCTTTAATACATATAGAAATATCAATAGTATACGGTGCCCTGCTTTAAATTGTGTTCAAGCAAACAACCTCCAGCAGAGTCATAATTATGATTTTTAAAGGCATCATTTAACGAAGTTAAATCTGAGATGCATAGCCTTATACGTGTTGTCAGTGTCTGTGATATGGTGTAATATTGAAGTCCTAACAAAGTTGCGCTTGAAAATAATCAGGAAGTGCCTGAGAAAAGTAAAAATCTTTGAGTGACCGGTTTTACCATACTCATTTCCCCCAGTAGACTTTAGTGTTATAAAAACCGTTAGGAAAACAAAAATGAAATTTCGATTTCCTATCATAAATATCTTGATAATCAGACAGGCGATTGGCTTGTAAAAGTCATGGGATTCATGTATGACCGAAAGGTTTATAATTATCATTGCAGCATGAGCTAAATCCAGGATTTTTTAAAAGAATTTGAGGCAAAGTTTCCCAATTCCTTTAAAAAAAAACTCCAGCAGAGTCACAATTATGATTTTTAAAGGTACTGTAGTGTATGAAGCCAACTGTTTGTTGTTGTTGTTGAGGTTCTTTTTTAGGGGGCGTATAGCCTTTGTAGTTTGAAATCAAGAATTAAGAGTACCAGTATTTTCTTTAAAAAAGATGACAATTCATATCCATTGCAAAGTGTGGGCAATCCTGACAAAAACATAATGCTTGATACACAGGAAAGCGTTACATTAATGCAGACCTGCATGGTCTTAATGACAGATTATTTCTTAAGATGAATATAAATATAAAGTTGGGTCTTTGTTGATGGATTTGCGTTTAATATCAAGGAGTTTCATTACATTTATTTTTACTCTCGGTCGGCTACCCCCCCCCCCCCCCCCCCCCCCATCTTACATTTTGAACAAAAGTAGTTTGTATAGTTGAGCCTGAGACCTATAATCAGCACATTTATTGTAAAACGATAATTTACATAGGACTTTAAAAATTAGATACGTTTTTAATGTTCATGCATTAATCACCATTTCATTCAGGAAAAAACAGTCACATCTCCCTCTTTCAGTTATTATACAAATCATAACATTAAGGCATTTGAAACAAAATATTAACGTACTCAATGTTTGATTGATCACGGTTCTTTTCATCCAGGCTACCTAAATCTTATTGCTGTCAATTGCTACACAAATTTAGAAACACACTCCTTTCACAAGTAAAGGGCATGACAAACATTCGACCTCCTATCGGCATTACAATTTGGTATGTAACCGCCGTTTTTGTACCATACGGATCCCAGACGCGTATATAGTCCCATCTATAAACAATCTCGTGGTAAAAGGTAGATCGCTTCACCGGTTTGATTGATAGCTGTAAACATAACCTTTGTGGGTCGAGCAATTAAGATCAGGAGGGCACATGCCCATGATAAATTCACATCGATAGATTCCAGCTTCAAAAGCACTTTGTCTGGCCAAGAGGGGAGGGCCTTCGTGCAGAATTAGCTATGCGGTAGCTGATTAGATACAATGAGGGTGGACTACCAGGAGAAAGAAACCGACGTAAAACACACACCTTCATTTGAAGGGTATAAGGCACATACAATTTACTATTTTGCTTGAAACAATATTTATTTCAACATTTCAATAAATATTTTTAGAAATATAGAGTAAAAATGTTGCTTTATGTTCTTTTGTTTATATTATAGTAAACGTAACTGTAGGCCTTAATTATTTTCTCTCTGTTATCTCGTTTTAATCTATCAAAATTTAATTCTGGGTAGCATATAACGATACACGTACACAGCATGATCTTTAATGTGTTTCATACTGCAATTAGTTGTTGTGGTTATTATTCGTTTAAACTAAGTACATAACCATAGTTTTGATTTATCAAATAACTTAAATATGCAGTATCAAACTGGCCCTCTCGTCGGGAAAGTCATTCTCAATCTGCCTCTATATGTTTTTCTGCTGTAGACATTCTAGACCGGCTTTCAAGCGATTAAATCGGTATTTCTTATTTGTCTAATGATTATTGTAATGGTGATAGACTGGCTTTAATTGTCTGTATTATTATTTCGGCATAATGGGTATAATTAATAATGGTGACTTCACTTTTTAATCACTTGAATTGATATACGACATAATTATAAATGACATGCGATTGGTTAAACAGTTTATACCATTTCGACCCGGTTAATTGCTTTGATAATAATAATAATAATGGGTTCTTGCGCTATTATACTGTATTAGTCATTACTCCTGTTTTAATCGTTTCCCTTTACCCCCCCCCCCCCCCCCTCCCTCTCCTTTTTCTTAAAAGTACAATAGTTATCGTTTTTATGATCAGATCATATTAATGGGCTTGAATGCAAAATAGTTTTTAATTTACACAAAAAAAATACATTTGTTGATAATGAGCAAGAATTTTAAATTCTCCATGGCGTGCTTGCGTCAGTTATTATACCGCTCCCCCATTACACAGCTTGCTAACCGCCGTAAGAACAGCGGCCTTTGATCTCCGACCAGTTGTTTATTATCACCGAACAATCGCCGAACAACTATAGCAACCATTCGAAAATAATTATGTCCACGAGTGGGCGCAAAATACTTTACGAAAATCTTTGATGAATGGCCAAACATTCGGCAACTGATAGGCAACAGCAAACAACAGATTAGCAACCGATCGCCCAATTTGAATTCTTCCAAATTGGTTGTCAGAAATCGGCAGCCGGTGGTACGCAAGTGTGACTTAGGATTAATGTGATAATGGATCATTCAAATAACTCCATGTATCGTCATATCCCCTGCTAGTGTGTTTAATGTCGTCTTCACGATCTATAATTTGTAGTCGAGTACATTCTTACAATTGGGTCGTCCGTCTATGTCACTCCATTATGCATGGTACTTTTTCGTCAGTACATTACCAAAGGAGCATGAGCACTGAATTTAATTACTCGCGGGAATCCCATGAACGAGCTTGTCAAGGCAATGGATTAAACGATAACTTCAGTCAATGAAACAAAATTAGCTGTAGACCTTGGAACCGTTTTCTCACGGCCTTGGCGTATTGATCGCTAGCTTGTAATGGTGTAGTATTGTTATACCACCTCACTGGCACAGGTGATGTCAATGAATAAGTAATAGTTATGACAATCTCAATAATAATAATGATAACAACCAACAGCAGCGATAAAAACATCAATAATGATAATGATTAGACATTCCAATGATTTAATTGGCTTGCATCTACATGGAAAAAATAGTAAATTATTACAATACGCAGATGACACCATTTTGACACTTAACGGTACAAAAGAAGATTTACGGAGCTCACTGAAAATATTGGGTGATTTTGAAGAAATGTCAAACCTAAAGATCAATATTACAAAAATTCATGTGATATGGATTGGGAAAAATAGAGCCTGCAAAAAACAGCTAATGCCAGAGCACAAACTAAATTGGGTATCAGAAGGTTATTCGAGATACTTAGGAATAGATTTTTCGGTTAACTTAGTAGAGATGGTAAATCATAATTATACTGAAAAAATTAAAGATATAAAACGCCAAACTATTTCATGGTCCAAACGAACCTTAACTGTCCTCGGAAGAATAACTGTAGTCAAATCTTTGTTGGTGCCAAAATTGAACTATTTATTGCTTTCACTTCCAGAACCGAATTCGCAAATTATGAAAGATATAAATCGTTCTTTGTATGCATTTATATGGGGTAACAAACCTGATAAAATCAATAGAGAACAAATGTGTCAAATGTATAATAAAGGTGGGGTTAAGATGATTGATATTTACATTCATGCTAAATCCCTGAAAATATCATGGATTAGAAGATTTGTAACTGATTCTCAGATAGAAAGTTTCACTTTTCACATGTTCAATTCATTCTTGCCCAAAACCTATTTTTTTCACATGTATATGGGCTCACATTATTTTAGAAAATTAGCAGACTTGACTCCAAATCCATTTTGGAAAGAGGTCCTTTTCGCTTGGTCATACTGGGTCGAACTTCTTATTGACGACATTGCAAGTCAACCTCTCTGGAATAACCCCCACATTAAAATAAATGACAAAGTGGTATTTTGGGGGGCTTGGAATTTACGAGGAGTACGTTTTGTGAATGACATCCTAAAAATAGATGGTTCTTTTTGTTCATATTTTGAGTTTCAGCGGAAATTTGAAATACAAACAAATTTCCTCCAGTACTATGGTCTTTGTAATGCAATTCGGTCAGGTTTTAAAATGACTACACATGTAGCTCCTAGTAAGGCCTTAGAACCTATCATTCCCGAAGCCGTGCACCTTGTGGTGAAAACAAATGTTGGTTGTTCACATATTTATCAGTCTTTGCTAAAAAACAAAGTAAAAGAATGTAAAGCCCTTACAAAGTGGAAAAGTTTTTTAGATTTTCAAGATGTACTTTAGGGTTCGTACTGTCAAATTCCATTTCAGTCAACAATAGATATCAACATGAGGTGGTTTCAAATCAAGATTTTAAATAGAATATTATATATGAAGGACAGTTTGTTAAGATTTGGTGTAGTGGCTGACAAGAAGTGTACTTTTTGTAGTAACAATGATGAAACTATCATACATGTTTTTTGCTTTTGTAACTATTCTAATGAAGTATGGTCGAAGTTAGAGTTCTGGATATTTCGTAATACGGGGGAAAGGATCAAACTTACAAATCAAAATAAATTGTTTGGATTTTGCGGTAGCAATAATAATGCACTCAACTGTGTTCTGATGGTTGTAAGACAAGAAATATTTTCAGCTAATTACGAAATCAATTACCATCATTTGATATAATTTTATCAGCTGTAAAACGTTATTATGAAATGGAAAAATATATATACCAAACAAATCTCAGATAGAATAAATTGAAAAAGAAATGGTTTCACTTTAGAAAATATTTTGAGAGTGTTGGAAATGTGCTAACATAAACATGATCATGTATTTTATGATTGGTTTTTTGTTGTTGGTATATTTAAAGTACTAATTTTGTCATAAATGTTTGTTTTTATCTGCCAATTTTTTTTTTCTTTTTCGGCCGTGATGATTATTATCTGTGTCAAGCCATTATGTATTAAAATTATTTATTTAATTATTTGTATATGATATATGGATGTTCTGTATATGATGAAATTTGTTTTGAACATAAAGAACCCTGTGGAAGGGGAAAAAATATTTTAATAAAAATAAAAATAATGATACTTTGTAAATACTATAATGTTATCATCAGGTGCGTTTTGAAAATATTAACTCGACAGGACACTAAAACACGGTGAAAGAGAAACAGGACCGAAAAGAATTTCTAAAAATCAAGATAAGCTAATTTCAGAAGCTTCATAATGCGAACATTACAATGATGTATTACGTCATCCGAACTTGATTTGTTAATAAGAATATATCGAGTATTGAAAATTGGTTTGTAATTTATTACTCGATGTCCTGATTAATTTGTTTTATTGTCCGCATAAATGGAAATTCTTTTTTCACAAGGTTTCAATTTATCTCTTATGTCTTCTACCTTTCCTGACGACATGAAAATTGCAAAAGTAACACCGCTACAACAAAAGAAAGACAAAACTGACGTTGGTAATTATAGGCCTATCAGTGTTTTAAGCGTAGTTTCAAAAATTTTGGAAAAATCGGTTCATGCTCAAATAGAGAAATATTTTCAAGAAAAAAAGTTAATATATGAATTTCAGTCCGGCTTTCGTAACGGATATTCCACTGAAACATGTTTAATACATTTATCGGATTTTGTTAGAAATGAAGTTTCTCAAGGGCGCTTTGTTGGAATGGTTCTTCTGGACTTACAAAAAGCCTTTGATACTGTAAATCATAACATACTGTTAAAGAAATTGGAAGTGATGGGTTTGGATTCGGCATGTGTTAAATGGTTTAGATCATATTTAACTAATCGTCATCAAGTGGTAACTATGCAGAAGGTAATATCTGATTCCCAGCCTATTAAATGCGGGGTTCCACAAGGGAGCATTTTAGGCCCCATTCTCTTTATGTGTTATATTAATGATATGTGTACTTGTGTTAATGATTCTAAATTACTTTTATATGCTGACGATAGTGTGTTACTATATTCAGATACTAATCCTAAGTCAATTGAAGAAAAACTAAGTGCAGAATTGGCAAAATGCATCGAATGGATGACAGACAACAAGCTTAGTTTACATGTTGGAAAAACAGAAAGTATTTTATTTTGTTCGAAGGGAAAGTTTAAATATACACGTGACTTCAAGGTTACCTATAATAATCAAGTGATTGAGAGTAAAGATTCAGTAAAATATTTAGGAATAAATTTAACTAGTGATCTGTCATGGACAGGTTTGGTAGATTCAATTGCCAAAAAGGCTAATTCTCGCTTAAATTTTTTGTATAGATACCAAACTTGTATGAACATGAAGTCGAGACGTATTTTGTGTTTTGCTTTGATACAATGTTTATTTGATTATGCTAATGCTGCTTGGTACAGTAGTCTGGGCAAGATGGATAAGAAAAAGTTAAGAATAATTCAGAATAAGATGGTAAGATTTATTACTTGCTTAGGCCCAAGAACACACGTCGGGAAAAATGAACTTGAAGAAGCAGGTATACTCTATGTAGGTCAAAGGTCTAAACAACTCGTGTTACACCATGTCCATAAAATATACTACTCAGATGTAGATCATTATATTACTAATAATTTTACTCGTGTCTCAAATATCCATGGATACGATACAAGAAATAGTCATTTTAATTTTGTTTTACCCAAGCGAAAAGGACAAATTGGAAACTCTTTTTATTTTAATGGTATCCAATTTTGGAATTCTCTCCCAAAACATGTCAAAATAGTTAAGAATTTTTCACACTTTAAAAGTGTATTAAAACAATACCTAAAGCATGAATCCCTTCAAGAACAGTAATATCAGTTATCTTAAATCACAGTTCATTATGTGTAGCGCATGTTTTTAAGTTTAATCTTGCATAATATACCGTAGATCATTGTTTGCTATAAGTTCTAAAAAAAATTGTTGTTGTTTATGTTATATTATTTATTCGTAATATTCGTAGTAGTTATTAGTTGTGATATTTTATTCTCATGCCGTACTGTACACGTACTTTATAGGACCCCGTTGGAAATAAGCCTTTTCCGGCTTTCATGGGTTATCCCGTCAATGTATCTTCTCGTTTCATTTTGCTTTATGTATGCATTCAATGTACTATACTTGACGAATAAAATCAATCAATCAATCATAAAACATAAGCCAATTGAATAAACGTCAAATTACACATTACTTATTAATCACCGAGTAAGTCATATAAATAATTTAAACTTAATCTTTATAGTCCTGGCGATCGTGTTGATGGCGCACTTCTTTTGGGGTACATTTTTTGTTTTTAAATTAGGGGCGCGGGTCGGGTGTGCCCCGTCCACCCCCTTTTCCCCAGAAAACAGTTGTGCATTGCCTTTAAATAAACTTGTCACTTCTCCTTCTTCTCACCTTCTGTAGATGAAAACGAGCTTCATCGTAAAACAAATCGGAAATCTCCTCCCCATTTGCGATTGCAATCTGACATTGTCTGTCGCCATCACCCGAGTGTTTCAAATGAATCGAATGTGTGCTGCTCACGGCAACTTCGTGAATATCTAACCTGATTTCTCACAAAGTTATGAATTTTATCTAACGAAATATGAAAAACTATCGCATATAATTTACACGTCAAATGCTAAGAAAGCTGGATAAATTCACGTCTTAATCATTTTTTGTCCAAACACAAGTTCCAGTTTGCAGTACTGGCAGAAATAATGTTTTTCATCAACGTCATGGAACAAAATTCGTTCATTTAGACAACTGCGCGCAAAAAGGGTAGAATTGGAGATGAACATAAAGTTTCCTCGGCCTTCTTTTATGTTCTAATCGGTAATTTTTTAACTTAAAAAAAATAAATTTTGTAATTAAAGGTAGAGAAGAGAGCAACTTTAATATCCAGACTATACTTCTTTAAGTATACGCTGATGTGTTGTAGTGATAGATGTGATAAGCTTCTCAGATTGCCCCAAGCAATGTTCTTGATAGGATGGCTACTTCATTTGATTAAGTGGAGTTGAGCGATGATCCTACGAATACAAAAAAAAAGAGATGCGTACAGTGACAAGATCAAATAAACAAAAGGTATAATTACTAAGCCCAGGGCAATTCCGAACACGATTTTTGTGATGAAAAAATGTGTCGTATTAAATGTGGTATGCACTGCAACAGCGGCGTATCTTAGACCTGTCATTGTCGGGGGGGGGGATGCGAACAAGGATAGAATGTGAGGGAGTAATTAACATCCATAGTATGTTCATGGTCTAATAGAGCAAATATTTTGATTACGATTTATAGTGCCATTATGTCTCCTTATTTTAATTATTGTAACCTTGTCTGGGGATCCTCAACTGATCATGCAATGAGTAGATTATAATGCTAACAAAAAAGAGCTATTCGTTTAGTCTCACATGCCGATTATTTTGCTCATACTAAACCTTTATTTCTAAAATTAAAACTTTTGAATAGCTTAAATCTTTGTAATTACAGTTTTGCAATATTTATTTATTTAAGTTTTAATAATTTGATACCAATTAGTCTTTCCAGCAAATTTTGTCTTAATTCTGCAATGCATTCATATAATACTCGAAATTCTTCTAATTTTCATTTATATAAAATAAGACTAAATATAACTTTAAAATCTGTTTTTAAAGGGCCACAATATTTTATTATGGAATAATGTACCTCATGATATAAAATCTAGTCCATCAATTAACGTTTTTAAAAGGAGATATAAATCATTTCTAATCCAACAATATAAATTAAGATTGATTCTGTACATGGTCAGGTTTTGTTTTTGCTTTAGTTTTTTCCCCTCTATTCAGGCATTAGTTTTTTATCACCTTTTTAAACAACAATATTATACTGTACTACTGTTTCGGTGGCAAAATCAATAAAGCCTTTGGCTTTCCTAGCTGTCTCCACATTCATATGACATTTTAGTTGTTGTTGTATTCTATTGTAAATGTTTCTCTTTACCTTGTACGCTATGTTTGGTATTTTATATGTTTTTTGTGATGTTTAATGATGAATGAAATAAAGATCAATTACATTACATTAGAGATATTTCGTCGTCTTTTCATCACTTCTTTTTAATTCTTTTCCTTTTCCTTCATTGTCCTTAATTTATCCTCAGTCTTCCCTTCCCATTTGTTTGTGCCCGTTTAGTAGGAGAACTGCCCCATGCTCCTCCCGTAGCTGTCATTTGTATTCCAAAACAGACCAAATCAATAAGGTCACGTGGTACTTATTCTTGACAATTTATTTGAAAGATGTTTTGTGCATGCTCAAACGCTTAAAACAGCATTTATATTTTCTATATATTTCTAACATTTTGTCTTTAGTTTTTATTCTATGTGTTAAAATAGTGATTTAGATTTTAACATTTTCGTGACTAAGGCAAGCTATCCGCTACAGAGCAAATTTGGTACGAGAGGTCGACAAATGACAGCTTTTGTAATGGATCCAAGGATGAATGTGTGTTTCAACACTGTGCTAAAATGCAAAGAACATTATGCATTTATATTTCTCACTTAGATTACGTGAGGCACGATATCAAGGGCATGCCATGTTTGGTTTACACAGAGCTATAGTACGCTGAAAGCTTTTAAAGGCTCTCCTGTGTAACATAATTTATGAATATACGTGTATGTCTTTTTTGCATTAAGTAAACTCAGATTTAAAAGCCAGTCGAGTGGACTTGGAGTGACGTCAGAGATCTATTACGGAGATGTCTCTGTAATTGAATTGTTTGAGCACTCATAAAGCTGCATGCGATGGCTCTAAATTGAAAGCGATACAGCCTATGTTTAGAATCAGATTGTAGCACTGTCGACGATGTATACAAATGCATGATGTGGTTATAGGCGAAAATCCAGGGGGACGTTGGACACGCCCCCCCCCCCCCATGATTTTGACAGGGGGGGGGGGGCATAATATCAAAATATCCGCCGCATACACGATTTTCGTTCTGTCATCACGGCAAAATAGTCAAGTTACTTGTCATATTTTGTTGAGAGAGAGGGGGGGGGGAGAGACAGAGACAGAGGCAGGGACAGGGACAGGAACAGAGAGAATGTTCGTAGCAATGGTAGTTACATTTTGTTAGAGTTGACGTAAGATAATTAATTCAGTGGCTATGTTATTTTGCTAATTAAGCACAGGCAATATCAACTATAACTCATAGCTGCAGAGCGCACATAAAACTAGCTTTATTTTATTCCAAGAATCTTATCCAATTTGTTACATGTTGATCCCCACTCAAGGCTATATATTACAGCTTTGTATTGATATATCGTTCCAAATCCTAATTCAATAAAGAGATTATTATTATTAATGGAAACTCAACAGGAGAGGGTATTAATGGATACTCAACAAAGATCCATACACGGTTGAGATAGAGAGAGAGAGAGAGAGAGAGAGAGAGAGAGAGAGAGAGAGAGAAGGATGGAATCTAAATCGCTTTCATTAACCGTTGCATGGAACCAGTGGAACATGACAATGCAATATGGCAATCCGACAGTAAGTGCATCTAAAATGTCCTTTTTAGAGGTTATCTTTTAGGTATACCGTGTGTCTCAAAAAAAACGTAACACTTTTGAAATGGTTGCCAAATTGAGCATATATAATTTTATGAAAAAATGTCTATATGTATGGAAAGCTAAAGGACCAACCTTTCATATGATATGAAAAAATTAAAAAAAAAATCATGCTTCGATGGACAGTGTTCACTTAAGTTAGAGGTATGAAAATGGGCCTGCGCAGGATTTTTCCTTCCAATTTTGGATGAACAAAGCAGTTTTAAATAAGAAAGAAATAAAAGAAACATGAAAATCTTTTAAAAAAAGATTTAACTTGTTTTTTGTCATGTCTGCCCTAATGTGTGTGTGTGTGTGTGTGCACGTGTGTGTATGTGTGTGTGTGTGTGTGTGTGGGGGGGGGGGTGGGCGGTGGTGTTTCGGGATTGATAAATAACACTGAAAAAGGAATGGTATTCGAGGTATTCAAAATATCCTTTTGATTCAAAATATCCTTTTGATCCATCGATCATGAATATCTCATATCGACCTTATTTTGTAAGTTACAAGTAATTTACCTGTCCAAAATTGGAAGGAAAAATCCTGCGCAGGCCCATTTTCATACCTCTAACTTAAGTGAACACTGTCCATCGAAGCATGATTTTTTTTTTAATTTTTTCATATCATATGAAAGGTTGGTCCTTTAGCTTTCCATACATATCAACATTTTTTCATAAAATTATATATGCTCAATTTGGCAACCATTTCAAAAGTGTTACGTTTTTTTTGAGACACACGGTAGAGGAAGAGTAGATGGAGAATGGAAAATAATAATCAAATCATGGTCAAAAAGAAACTGTATTGAAATGGGATTCTAGAGGAACTTCGGGAGAACAAGAAGGAAAAGCTGAGGAAGAAAAGATGAAGAACAAATAAATGCAGAATGATATAAAGGGATAATAGAAGGGTACAATCTTCTAGCTAATTATTATTAACCGGTTACATGGATAACGCATTAGCAATTCCACGTTAACGCTGTTCATATCATATAGAGTCCATCATTGATTATCATTACGTCCATTGTCGTTAGTAATCGTTAATGTCATTAATAATCCACGCAGGAGTAATGAATTGTACTTTCTGAATAGTTCGCCCTATTTTTTTATATTGAAATACGAGAGAACGATAATGAAGTAGAGTCCCGTTGCCTCTTTCCTTTTGTCCTTCTTTTTATTGTGCTATTTGTGTATACTGATGCAATGTATGACAAAACAAATGAATTGTATCATTTTAGAAGCTATTTATACAAAATGTATATATCACGGCCTTTGGGGGTGGACTTTTTTTGCTTTGGGGGACTTTTTCTAAATAGTGAATAGTAATTTTTTTTTAATGTAAAAAAGGAGGCGGGTGGGGACGAGAAACACGTTATTTTTGTTATTTGACCTTCATCACTATGCTGATATTATAACTCAGGAATGACAATTGCGCTAAGTGCATTGCCCGCGAGACATGACACCCTTTGCGACACGAGGGAGAATCTCAGCTTCCATCATGTTCATCCCCATTCCTTCAACATACAGATAACGATCAGTCTCTTCACAAGCTTTCCCTAAATTCCAATGTCCTCGTCTAACCTACTTTTACTTATCAGTCCTCCAATAAAATCCTTTCTCAGCCCATTATATCGTGTACATTCCACAGATTTAATTAGAGCAGTCAGTACATGGTTGTAATCCAATTAATTACTTTCCATTGCGGCATGTTTAGCTCGTAACATACAGTGGCCATTTTGAAAAGCAAATGTTTGTTTTGGGCCTTGCAAACTATTCATGTTTAGTGTATGATCTATTATCTATATCACTCTTTATGCCAACAAATTGTGTATGTTCTATCACTCAATTGAGTAAAAAATTGTACTTGAAACATGGGTAGCCGTTTTAAAGGTAAAACATTTTCTGAGGTCACTGTTTTTTTTAGCTGAAACATGTTTTCATCTTATGTAGATTACATCCTATTTTTACTTTTTTATATAGTATATATAAATTCGTATGAAATTAAAATGATTACTTTTATTCATTTTACGCAATTAAGAATAATTTGGTTTCGAATCCCAGCCCGGCACTAACTTCATTTGGCAAGACATTCATCCACATTTGCCACTCTTGACCCAGGAGTTAATGAGTACCTGGCATTTGCTGGTGTAATGGGTAAACTACATAAGTTAACATTCCTTGAATTTTCTACCCACTTTTTATTTGTATTATAACTTCAATAAGTGGAGGCAAATCAAGAGGAGGGGGCTACGGGTTAGGGATGGGGCACTTGCCCCCTCCCCCAGCAAAATAAATCTGTATTACACCAAGTCAACAAAAGAAAAGAAATAGCACAACATTTGGTTCATGTCAGCCCCCCCCCCCCCCCCCCCTCTCCAGGTACCTATATCTGCTGTGTAGTAGTAATATTACATTCATTTTGTTGTTATTTTTTTTTATCTTTCTTCTTCTTTATGTAGAGGCTATTGTTCTTCAGATTCAATGTGATCTCTCATATACATATTAATGTTAGGCATCAAGCGGAGATGATAATTCAATTACATGTTTTCGTTTGTCAGACTGATTGATTGGAAACACATTCCATAGTCTTTATGTAACAACCTCGATTTCTCTATTCTATCGCTCGGTCAAACATGTTTTGTATTTAATTTTTCCCTCTTAGTCGCTTTTTCGTTATTTTTCCTAGACCTGCCTCCCTTTCTCTTCCTCTCTCTCTCTCCCTCCCCTCTCTCTCCCTCCCCTCTCTCTCCCTCCCCCTCTCTCTCCCTTCCCCCTCTCTGCCTCCCCCTCTCTCTCTCTCTCTCTCTCTCTCTCCTCTCTCTCTCCCATGTTCACCCTCCTCCTCTCCGCTTGCCATAACGGATGATTGATCTTATATTTCCATGGTACCTATCCAGATAATATTATGGCAAGGGTATGTGAGCAAATATACTCAGCTTACTACTTCAATAACTCCGAGCTACCCAAATTGGCACGATGTAATTGCATATGTTGAGTATATAGGATGCTCGCGTTAAAAGGGCAAACAAAAAAGGAGAAATTATATGAATAAAAAAAGTAACAAAAGTGGACGCATATTGCAGTCAGATTTGGGATTATTGCGGCAGGAAAACGTGAAACGTGCGGAAGAAAATGGAATAAACAGGATTTCATGGTTCGGTGGAGAGTAGCCGGCATAATGCTCTGAGGATGTAGTGAGGGTCTGGAAGACGGAGTATCGGGGTTCGGGGCCAAGCCACTGAACTACCTTAAGTGTTATGACGTAGTCGTATACTATAGTTGTGTTGTATTAAGGTGTCTTAAAATGCAGAATAAAGTTCAAAGTCTGAAAGAATCCAATTTACTAAAATAAGTACCCGTTCACTCTCTTAGCATTCGGGTAGAACATAATCATAATACTTAAGAAATTAAAAGGATTGTTTTCCACAGGACCCAATAAAATGATGATCAACCCCCCCCCCCCCCCCCCCCAAAAAAAAAAAAAAAAAAAAAAAAAATTACATATAATATATATAATATCTGAACGGTAAGGACACTTTCATATATATAATATATATAAAAGTGTTCTTACCGTGCAGATGTGCAGGGTTCTTGCAGACTTCATGCTTACGCTGTAGCCCTCCCTAATCTAATAAATATTATGGATCCAGCATGTTAATTTGATTTTCATACATTTTCTAGTTGTGTAATGTACAATGAAAGTCACAGTCATGCACATTGAAATCTACGTTTGCGGGAAAAAAACGTACAGAAACCTTTAATGAAATCAAATTAAAATACAAAAGTCATGTCTGTATGGAAAAAGAACATGCACGGAGACATGATACCGAAAGGGGAAATGTCCTTATGAAAAATATGTAGGTCGTTTCAATATCCTAGGTCATGTGTCTGCATGATGAGGAGACATTGCATCTTGATATCGTTTCTCCTTCAGCACGAAAGAGGCTGAAGAGAATCACATATATTAGAACCCCCTTCTTATGGCAAGCAGACGTATTACATGTGACATTTTCAATATCTCCGCCGCGACACGAGTCAAGTCTATGATATTACCACGTTCGAAGTGGATGTCTTTCGTCTGACACATTTTATCCTTAAAGATAAAGCGTTGATGCCAAGAGCACCGTGGTTAAGACGCTCTTGTTATCAAGTGTCATATATTTTAAAGGTAACCGTTAGCTTTATCGATGGAAATTTGAATTTTGTTTGATGTTTGGTTTGATTTGATTTGATTTGATTTGATTTTCTTCTGCATTCATACACAGTTTTTCTATAACAATAGTAATATAAAGTACATTAAGTATTTTTCTGACAGTGCATCATAAATAAGCAAATATATATAACAATTGTTATTTTCAAAAACGAAATGATAAATAGTCATAAATACTAAATTTCATCAAACATTATACAATTATTTGCGGAAGAAGGACTGCCATTGTAAGCCATTTCATTAAAATAAGACAGCCCCAGACAAATCTTATGAAATAGATTAACACATTTATCAAGCAGAATGGATAAGTAATTGAAAATACACATTATAAGGATGATGATATTGACAATGCAGCATATGGAAACGTTGTATCATCCGCTCAATCTGACTTGCGTGCATAGAACAAATAAGCATTTTTCCATGAAAAAGTGAAGTTTTATCAAATGTGCGTTTCTTTCCAGCATTGGGGCGCCCGGAAGTCACTCGGGTAACATTCCATAAAGTATAATATAAAAAGAACATTTACAAATTGTCTGTACTTTTGTCGGAAAAAATGTATTTATCCAGCACAATGTCGTCTTTTTTTTGCGTTGGAGAAGAGTAGCGAGTTTCAATCACACTTTGGCCGCTCTCGCAAGCTCTCACTCGTTTCACCGTGGTCAAGCTACTTTGGAGCAAGCGGTTAATGAAAATACTAATCGTTAGCTTTCTTTTGGTATTAAACTTGTTTGGATTGATTGTATAATTTTGTCGGAATAAAGGAAACAAAAAGGCTTGACCAATAACTTATCAGCGTCTGAATTGACCTTTTGACCTTGAATTCCCTGATGCAAGCGCACATAAACACAATCTAATAATAATAATAATAGCCTAATAGTCCACTCCAAATTGATTAAATCGGTGTCTTTTATCGTAAAATGCTACACTTTCACAATGTTTATACATCTTTTTTTAATTATTAGTAAGATATAATATATTTTGTCGGAGATCACTGAAGTTTTGGGTTTTATTTCATGATTAATTTTAAAATAAGAGCCATTTTACTGTATTAATATACTGGATCGTACCATTATAGTCGCAGGGTAGAAAGATGCATTTTCCAACCGCGCCAAATTTAACTTACGTTCCGACATTCTGTTAAATGGGTTCGTGTTGTTAAGAATCCACTGCTTTCTGCTCCACCAAACGTCCACATGCGGAGTCTTTTATCAACTAAATTATTCAAATGTATGGATGCTTCCTTCCCAGGTGTTTGTGTTGTTAAAGCATTTCATTCACCTGCTATATCATTCTTTGTAATCCAATTGCCAGAACGCAAATTTATTACATTTCGGTTTTATAGTTTCATGCGGAGTTGTTTATCAACTATATGTATTCAAATGTCGAATGCTCCCTTCCCAGGTGTTTGGGGGGTGTTTATGTATTTCATTCACCTGTTATTATTCTTTGTACGCCCATTGTTAGAATACAAAATGCATTTTGGTTTTCTAGTTTCATTCAATAAGTAAGTCAATAAAAGAGTATGTTCTGCACAATAAAACAATGTGTTTTCCTATTGTACAATGTGTGTAATGTGTCCCCTCATTTCGTAATAGTTAATTTACCCATTCACATAATAGAACTGCCTGCCCGATGAAGCCAGTGGCCCGTGACCGCTGAGCACTCAACACCGTGTGGGAGTCAGTTTTTTGTTAACTTCTTTTATGAGACAAATCAAAGCAGGGAGGTGAAAGAAAAGGAGGCGAAACTCTTGTAATATTTATTCAAACGCATTCTTGAGTTCTAAAGCGTAACAATGGGATGTGTAACATTCCACTTGGCTTTGAAGTTCCATGCTCCGAACCGCGCTTCCACTGCGGGGACTTTCGGAAGCCAGGCACCAGTTTTACATTTTTTACAAAATATTAAATAACCGGCAAAATTTCAGTGTAAATCGAAAACTTTATATGGGGATTTTATTAGGAATAGTACATCAAACACATTTTCAAATTTAGAACTCTGTCCTTCCTTTAATGTGTGTGCCAGAGTTGGTAAAAGAAAAATTACATCCTGTCAAAAACTCAATATTTTAGGATGATGCGCTAATTTGTGCATGCTTTAATGTCCCATTATTTGATCAATGATTTACGATCTTCAATAACATTAAGTTTGCTAATGCGTGTTTTCGCGTGTTTTTTGTATTTTTCAAGTTTAAAAAAGGATGAAATTACACAAGTTTGTGTTCGCTTGTTCTACTCTTTACACTCTCAACAATGGATGAGAAATCATTGGAAGGGACAGCGAACAGTTGCTGTGATACCATTTTCTGATGTAGGAATTCTAAATCCTGAAATTTCATGCGCTCTTTTATCTCACCACCTGGTCAACAGTTGCAGATTAGCGCATAACTGTTCGGCGGCTTGGAGCATGGGGTCAAAGGAGAGCGGCTTGATTCCAGTCCTTCTCTATCACGTCCCTGTTCGAATGAAGGAAGAGATAACATTATGATACAGACTGAAGAGTTAACACAGAAATTTGACCTTGAATATTCTGATAATAACAATGTTGTTAAACATGATCATGCTTTAGACTGCAACCGAAGAAGAAGGAGAAGAAGAAGAAGAAAAGAATGTAATATTTTAACTTATATTTGAAATATTTCTAGTTATCAGTGTGATAGATAAAATGTAAATGGGCATTGATTTGAACGGAAATGTCTTATGTTTTAAATTGGATATGATGAGATGCTTTAGAATGCATATTTCAATTTCAAGCATTGTTGAATATTCAAGTGCAGTGTATGGTGGTTAAGACGTACGTGTTTAATCAAGTTTCATACATTCCAGCATATATCAATTATCAAGGGAAATTGAAAGTGTCTGAAATGGAAATATTGAGAGGCTTTAGAATGCAGAATTAGACGTTTTCAAGTGAAGTGCATTGTGGTTAAAGACGATCTTGTTATTTTTTAGTATTTAAACAGGATGAGATGTTTTAGAATACATTACTGAAAGCTTCAAGCGAACGGTATTTTCTTTCAAACGCCTGTCTTAAATCACCTGTCGTAAACTCCAGCATACATTTTAAAAGGAAATTTCACTATTTGGAATGTAATTTAAAGTTCTTAATATTGAACAGCATGTTGCGATGCTTAAAGGAGCTACACAAAGAAAAATTCACTACAACTGATAATTAGATTGTCAACGAAACGGAGTTAAGTCTTTCGTCAATCCTGCTTGTCGCTACGGCGGGCAGCCAGTGAAAACGAATTCGTTTGATAAAATTATGGAAATACAAGCACTACTTTAAACATACAGAACTTTGTCATTCCTTGCTTTTTCCTGATTGAGGTGTCATATGAAAGGGCAGAAACTCAACTTTCTAGAAATGTGATTTTCTCTTTGAAATTCGGAGACTGTCCGCCTAATGACTTTTTGGTTTCCTCTCTTCAAATTCATTTTAATCACTCATGCGTGAAATATGCATCATGTGAGTTGCATCAAATGAAAGAGAAGGATCGAAGCTTTCCAAATATGTGTCATTTATTAATTATAAATGTGACTAAGTTATGATAAAACATGGATAATTTTCGGTTTCGTTTTTTCTGGGACGCACTGTATAAACGATTTTGACAGAGAATGACAGAGCAGTTGCATTCTGTAGTCAATAAATACATGGTTAGAAATGTCTCTGCTGCCATCTCTTGAGCGCGAGTTGTATAGTTATTCTGCGTCAAAACAAAACCACAGATCGACGATTCAGTTGAACTTTTCCAGTAAACAAGAGTCAAGATGAACAAGGAAAAGGAGAAGAAAAAAATCGTTGGAATATGATGCATTCGGACAGAGAAATTATATATGTGCATATAAACGTGTCAGCCTGGATATTAAAAACAAAACAAATCGTAATTTGATTTTCTAAATAATTCTTGAACCATCACTGAGAGTAAAATTATTACATTCCAAGAAAAAACAAACTTGAAGTGAGTGTGATGAATGGAAAATATTCAACGATGACCTTGTTTAGCCTATTAGATTTTCCATTTTGTCAAAGTTTGATAGATCAAGAAGTCTTGGATACCGCGGCGTTGCTAGAGGAATGAGGGGGCCCGATGGAGTGACATCGACCTCCATGAGTACCCAAGCCACCACCCCCCCCCCCCGCTTTTGCAATGGTACCAATGTAAATGCCTGCTACAGAAAAAGGGATCTTTTCATATGATTTGCTTGTTAAAACCTTTTTCGTAACCCTTGTCTGAAAATATGAAATTCTCTTTTTTTTTTGAGGGGATGGTGAAAATATATTTTTAGCGAAGTTAACATCAATACAATATTATCGAGTTTGCATGGTTTGTCTTGCAATGTAAGATAAACAGATTCCCCCTTCTCTTTCACCTTTACGAGTATCCACAGTGACGATCCATAGTTGGACAAAAAGTAATAATGCAGCAGACGCTGATGGCGTATGTCTACATCGGCAGATGAAGCTGAATGTACATAACTATATAGGAAATTTTTAACAAAAAAACTATTTGTTAGGCTATGCATACAACTATACTACTAAACAAGTTTGTGTCCTTTGAATTACTACTGCTGTTGAGATGTATCATATTAGATGTATGGATTTGTTTAGAGCAAAAGACATATTTGTTAATGCAAGTTATTTTCACCATATTTCGAATGATACTGAATCAGATGGGGATGATGTTAATAAGGAGGAAAATAATGGTAATGATGGTAACTTATTCTGTTGATGATAATGATGATGATTATGATGATGATGACGACGACTATAGGGATGATGACGATGACGATGATTATGACGATGATGTTAATAATGATAAGGATCATGTTCATGATACTGATGATGATGTTGATAATGGTGATGTGGTGATGACGAAAACATTTACGACAATGATGATGATAGATGCTGCTTGTAAGCATCGGCGTGCATGGTGATGTAGATATACAGTATAGGCTTGCGGTTGCACCATGTGACCGCAACAATGATGATGATGACGTTCATTAAGATATAGCTGTAAGGTTAAGAAGAACAAGCATGAAAGGCAAGGATAGTAATGACGTCGATGCTTCATGTAGGTTAACAGCTCGAGCCCATCCATGTTCTACTTTGCTAGTCTATTTCACACATGATGCTATACCAATAAGGTCAAAGTTACTCTACGTCCCAATATTCAACAGACGTTAATAAATAAACAGGTGAATTTGTTTCGCTACCATCAATGATTCATTACTCCTCAACATCTAAAAAAAATATCGAGATGCTGGATTGCCCACCAGGGGATTTGGGTAAAGAGGCTACCCCCTTCAAGGGTAAGATAGAGGGTGATTGGGGGCACTTTGCCAATTTACAGATATGAAATGATACAGAGATTACTGATAACCCCAATACAACGGCCCTGAGAACTTGATACCTTGGATTGAGGGCATTAGGCATAGCGCATGGGCCCAGTCATGCAGGAGGCTCTAGCTGTCACGGGTTAATAATTTGTTTATTCTGGTCTACAAAAAGATGTTACTAAATGTATTCAATAGTGTTGAGCTTTTATCAGCGTTTTTTGTTCAACCCGTCTCTGTATTGTTGCATCACTTTATCTCATATATTTTGCCTTCTTTGAACATCATCGACAAGGGACACGTGCCCCCTCTCCTCATCATGTGCTCCGTGACTATAACACTGCAAATTCGTTGTGTAACGACTTTACACAACAGTTGGGTAGTTCACTCTTTACACAGGGTTGTATTAAGTGGTGTAAATAAAAAAGCCCATGTGTAATTTTATTTTACACAGCTTAACACAACCCCTGTTTAAGAAGTGAACCACCCAACTGTAATGTGTAAAGTTACAGTGTACGCACATTGTGATACAATGCGTCAGTTAACACGAATGGTCGCATCAAAACTAGTCATGCTGACATGCGTACGCCCTGGAGAAAAATCGCTGGATTTGAAGAATTAGAAGTCACCGAAAGAGAGCATTAATGTTGTTGAACCATTTCGTCCTCATTGCTATTCATATTTCTTTGAAGAAGCCCCGAAGGCTTTCTATTAAAATTTATTCGAAAGCATCATTTGTTTTTCTTTCCGAAATCACTCTATCCTTTTCTGTGATTAAACAGAGTGTAATAAAGATTGCGGTAGAATAATCAAATACAATTGGTCTGCTTTTAGCCAAATTGAAATGGGAGTACTCTCCAGACTGCTCAATTTCTTTTTGATGTCATCCAATTACCGAACACACAAGTCGGACTGTGTGCCTATATTCCCCATCCCCTCTAATCATCTCCCGCGTTCACTAGCTTTCGAAACTTTTGTTTTTGTATCACTCCCTATTTTCTCTCCACTTGTCTCTTTTCTCCACGTTTCTTTCTTCCTCTCTTACACAGGCCTCTCTTAACCTATCTTCTTTTCTATCTTCCTACCCTCCCAGGCCTCTTCCCATCTCTACTTGCCTTCTCGTATTCTCTCTTTCTCTTTCTCTCTCTCTCTCTCTCTCTCCCCGATAGTCCCTTATCTTTCTATCTTTAAGTTATATCTCCCTCTCTCCACCCCTCTCTGTCTTTGTATGTCTGTCTGTCTGTCCATCTCTCTCTTTCTCTCTCTCCCCCTCTTTCTCTCTTACCCTCATTCATTTTCTCTCCATATTTCTTTCTCTTTCCCCTCTCCCTCCATCTCTTTCTCTCTCTCTCTCTCTCTCTTTAAAATGCATTCTCTTTTCTATCCTCGTTTCCTGTCCTGTCACCCTTCACTCTCACCCCTCCCCCTCTCTCTCTTTCTCTTAGTCTTACATCCTCCCTCCCTTTCTGCTCTTTCTAAACCCCTTCCCTATGCATCTTCTTCCTTCTATTCCAAACATTTTCTTTCGTCTCCTCTCTCTTTCTCTTTCCTCTCCACCTTCTCTTTATTATCCTCCAATAATTTCACGATTCAATTTTGTTGATATCTATTTGCATCGCTTTCCTGTTTAATAAACAGTGGTTTACCCAAAGCCCAAATTGGTTTGAGTTGTTTTGATTGTATGTGTTATTCACATGGTTAGAGTGTGAATAAGGTATGTTTAATCTCTCTTTTTATTCTGCTGTTGTATTCAACTTCATTGGAATGTAATCAAATTCCACTTACACATTTCCTTGTCGCCGGTTCGATATCTTGACTGTTTTTCTGTTGTAACGGAGTCCGCCATTATGAGAAAAAGGAAAATCATTGAAAAACGTTGTTTCATCGTGACCTCCGAAACAAAAAACAAGATTAAGAGATGCCCACTCAGGAAGACAGAAGGGACAGAAGTATTAAACAGAAGAGGGAATATTGAAGTGCATTCGGTGCTACCTCCGCCCTTCTCACATATTTTGAACTGATGCCCGTTACTGCCCCTCCCCCCTCCCCATTATAATCTGGAATTGCCACCATTGTCTACGTTTAACACGATATCACTTTTCTCGTTATCAAACATCCGATGAAGTCTAGATTGTCTTTTAAGCTTTTATTTGAGCTAATCATTTTTTTTCATTGCCCCAACCCTTAAAGGGACTTGGGAACATTGTAAAGATGAGAGAAAATGGTGCTAAGGTAGTGACTTCAATGCTAGATGTATACAATTAAAGATAATCTGAAAGTTTGAAAGAAAACAGACCATTATTAACGATAACAATTGGGAAAAACTGATCTGATCGATACTATAATTCTCCCAACTATATTATTACAATTTAATAACATTTTGGTGATTGTAAATCGTCTTAAAGCAATAAATTGGCTCTATATACCATTCTTGGGGGGAGCTTCACAAAAGATCCTAAGTTGATCTCATCTCTAAGTTTGGACTTAACAATTATGGAAAGCCGTTAGCATCTTAAAAATATTTTGTAAAAGTTATTTTAAAAGGCATAAATGTTGATTCAAATCATTCACATTTTCTATTATCAAGGAGAGTTCATGTTCTTGATATGGAATTAATGAAAAGTCTAAAATACTTGAATTCTGCTTTTGGATATATTCATTTTAAGGCTACAAATGGCCTTTCATAATTTTTAAGTCCAACTTAGAGTTAAGTTCTACTTAGGATCTTTGTGAAACACCCCCCAGACATTCAAGTACTGAAATATTTTTAAAAGCCTGTCTTTTGTCTTATTTTCATGGAAAAACAGTTGGGAAAATTCAAAAATGGTCGAGAGAATTTACCTGTAATGTACTGATAGAGGGTGTTGCACAGTGACACCTTCCTAGAAATTAGAAAACCATTAATATCTTTGTGGTTTGAGAATTTTTCCCATATTTTTGCATGTTAGAGGATTAATACAGTAGAAGGAAGATAATAAGTAAAAGTTCATATACTTATTACGCAATTTTTAATCAACCTTCAACAATGTTACCGAATCACTTTAAAACAATACAAATACGTACGCGTGGTCTGTTTTTCTATATCATGGTATCGTGGACTTTCATGGTTTTTAAAACATTTTGCTCTCCTTCTCTATTCAGCAAACACTTTCCTTTGATATGGATTATATTTCTGTTTGAGACGTATACTCCCTTGGTCTAAAGTATTATTGAATAGGTCAAATCTGACGTCAACCATGCAATCTTCTTTCTCCAGAGATGTCGTGGTCTAGTGGATACGTCGCATAGTGGGCCAGGGAGGAACCAAAGTGCGCCAAAACTCATGTTTGGGAATTTTTTTTTTTTTATAAAGCCAGAGGAAATGTTTGGATTTCCAGGGATTTTCGCTTAAATTTTATTACCAACATTTTCTCTGATGTCTAAGCTTTAAGTTGATACCAGATTTGGCTGCCCGATTCTGCCCGTTATTATGTTAGAGCCGTTTTCCTTGCAACATTGCCCCGAAAAATGTGTTTATTTTGGTCCGCGGTGTCAGAACAACTTAGTGTCACGCGCCCCCTCGCGCCGTGATTTATGACCTAGAATTCTATATGATTCAGCCGCGGACCCCAAAAACCCACATTTTTTCGGGGCAATGTGGCACGGGAAATCGGCTCTAACATAACGACGGGCAAGATCGGGCAGCCAAATTTGGTATCAACTTGAAGCTTAGACATTAGAGAAAATGGTGGTATTAAAATTTAAGCGGTACACCGCGGAGATCATAACATTTTTTCTGGATTTATAAAAAACATGGATAATAAGTCCATTTTTCAGTGAATTACCCTATAATAATATCATGAAGATTGTGTTTCTATTAATTTTAACCCATTCATTCAACGAAAAGAACTATCAGGAATAAGTGAGAGCAATTTGATATCAATAACTTAAAAACTTCATGTTGAATTGAAAGATTTATAAAATAAGTCACTTTTGCACTAAAACTGTGAATATGTAGGATTTTGCTGTTTGAAGTAGTAAATTTATACGCTTATTGTGCATACCGGAATTAAATATTTCACTGAGGTATTCCTCTATGTATTACCTTTCAACTGGGCAAGAAAAAAATTTGAAAAAAAAAAATCACCCAAACTTAGTTTTGGCGCACTTTGGTTCCTCCCTGGCCCACTGTGCGTCGGACTGTGGATCACAAGTCATGTTCGTGGTTCGAGTCCAACCGCGGCGCTAATGTTCCGTGAGAAGACATTAATATACAATTGCCACTCTCCGTCCAGGTGTAAAATGTGTACCGGTAGGAAGGAATTAATTGGATGATGTGAGCAAAGAAATTGGTAGCCTAAGCAGAGACACTTGAGCACCTTGCGGAGTGGAAATGTGCGCTAAAAAATAACCAATGTTATAATTATTATCATGATCATCGATGCTTTCTTATTATCCTCGACATCGCAGCCAAAATTCGCCCCCCCCCCAAAAAAAAAAAAAATTAAGATTTGGAGCCAGAAGGGCATAAATTCTGTATTATACTAGTAGTATATCAGATAAGGCCCTTCTGGCTCGTACAGTGGATCTTTAGCACATCACTCGGTGCTCCGTCATTTTTGCTACTGTTAAAATTGCTTCGGGTTTTATGACGTCATATTATGGTATTTTGGATATTATGTTAGGGTCGCTATTAAATTGTAAGTTAGGCTTAGGATATGGGTTAGGTGTTAACCCTTTAGCCCAAACTATAGGTATATTGACCAATAATATTGACACCGGAGCATTTCTCGTATAAGCCCATCATTGTGATCTGGTGTCTCTTTTGTTGGATGGGAATTTCATTCCTTATCATTACGATGGAAACGCGCGCATTTTAATGATCGTCATTGGTGTATGGTTACCATGGTGAGCAGGGGCGGCGATTTGTTTGCATGACTGGGGGACGAAATGCGAGGTACGAGGGAGCAGAGTGTTAACTGTGCTTTATATACGTGATATCAACATAATACAGAATTTCTACAATATTTACTTGTACATTTTTAAGGATATTATGCGAGGGAGCGTAGCGACCGAGCGAGAATATTTGTGCATTTCAATTACTGTAGTCTTAACGCTGCACTCTTGGGCCTTCCAGAGCCTAAAAGACTTATAGTAGTGTGCTGCAGTCTAGGGGCGGATCTTGCTTTTTGGTAAGGGGGGGGGGGGGGGGTTTCCTGGGATGTTTTCCTGGCATCTAACACAAAGGAGACCATAAAAGGATACTGTGTGGATCTGGACACAGGATGGCATTTTTCTATGCACATCGCATTTTCACTTGGCAGATAAACCCCCTAATCCCCCCGTAGATCCGCCACCAGCAGTCTTTAGTCAGTATTTGTTTTTTGCATTTTTCAAATTTTCGGGGGGAGGCGTGTCCCCCCCCCCCCGGGATCGCCGCCCCTGATGGTGAGACAGTTCCAAATTCGATTGAACCAGGATTGTGAGTTCAATAAACTTCAAGCTTACAATTTTATTATTGTACTATACATCTCCCCATCTCTACGCTTTCCCCCATCATAACTACATCATAAACTCCAATCCCGACACCTCTTTCTACTGCCACTTTCATCCCCATGGTACCACGGCACATCGGCACACCATATCTTAACCATGAGGACCTTCAAATACCATCGCCAAGCATCATGTATACCATCCCCATTACCACTATCATCTAGCGTTAAAAGGAAACCTCAACCCAATGAAAAAGTGTAGGTATTCTGAAAGATGAGATGTATTGCTGCCCTTTGATGTACAATATTCCTCACAGAAGTGTACAAGAAAAATAAATGAAGATATATTATAAGCATGTTGTAATACCATTTAGTTTTAGCATTTATATATTTAAATTTTGTATAATTCAACCATAAAATATTTATGTCAATATTAGCATGACATGACATAACATGGGCGCCGCCATTTTCTTGAAAATGCAACGTACCAGGCGAACCTGTACAGTATCATGCACCAAGTTTTAGTTAGAAAGACTTTTAATTCAATAACAAAGTCTTTAATTTTCAACGAGAGAAACAGGGGAACAATGGTAAATAATGTATTTAAAATACTAAAATATTGCACTTGACAAATCTGTTTCATTCCTGCGAGACCTTCAGCCCAATGATAAAAGAACAACCTCAAATAATCAAATTAGTCAATAAAGTACATGTACAAATTATTTCCTAAGTTATTTAAAGAAACTTATAAAGAGCCAAGCAATCAAAACACACAAACAAAAATCTAATGTTTCTTCTCATTGGACAATTATAAAGCGGAACAAATAAGGATAAGGCAAAATACAAGCTAGGGGATTACAGTTATTTGATATGAATATTTTTACGGTAGAATTATACAAATTAACATATATAAATGTGCTTTGTGTTATATATTAGAAAATTGTTAAGGGGCAGAAATGCAGATGTTTGGCAGGGGTCACAAAGTACAAACTATGCCTTTAGCATGTTAATTTTTTTAACCAAAAATCATACAAAATCAAACAAATTATAGAAAAACGGGATGTAATGTACTCATACAACTAACAAGGCAAAGAAAATACAGAAGCTGCTGCATGTGAAATTCATGATAGTAAATTTAGGTTGAACTGTATGATCATGTTAAGGAGGACTATCAGTATTATCATCTAAAAACAAAAAGTAATATCTGATCATCCTACAATAAAGTAAGCAGATAAAACACATGTATATATACTAAAAACCTAATAAAGCTGAGAGCAGATTTGGCACTTCAATTTGAAGTGCCAAGTTTGATATTGTGGTATTAGAAAGTCATTCTGAAGTTCTACAGGGAATTCATCCCAGAATCGAGGAAAGAGATACAAAGCGGTATTATTCAAACGCTGGGTTCAGGCAAGTTGGTGATGAAACTTCAGTTCATTTGTGCGGCGTGTTATCATCAGGATATTTTGTATAACTACATCACAGTCAATGAATCTGTAAAGTGATTTACAAATGAATGACATCAGCAAGTACTTTCTACGAGACTCAAGTGTATACCAGTAACTGTTAAGTGACCTTAGACGCTGATTGTAGGACATCTGCTGTTGGTACTGTTTTAGTATCAAACGAGTTGCTCTACGTTCTATGCTTTCTAATCTGTCAAATAAATTACGATTGACAGGGAACCAAGCTGGTATACCATTTTCAACAAGAGGAAGAACAAGTGATTTATACAGACGATTTGCAGGTGAAACAACATAATCAACAAGCGAATCCCACTTCAGGTTACTGGTAATAATTATTATATTTATTATAAGATATTTGGTTTTCTGGACAACGTCTATTGGTTGATCAATCAAAATGTAAGCAGGCGGGTCAACCCTTTTGCGCGCTGCGGATAATCTCATTTACTTTCGTTTTTTAGAAACTTTTAGAGACATACGGTTAGATAAGCATCAATTATAGAGATAGAGACGGTAGTAAGATTATTTTGCAAGGTATTTGAATCGACATTTGATCATATTGGCCTAAATATGATAGTGTCGTCGGCAAACAACGCACTCTATAAGAGTCAACTAAAGATGAAAAGGGAAAAGTAATTCATTTTACAACTATTTGAATATGTTTTGATTAAAGGTCCAAAACCGGAAAATATGTGTTCTTAAACATTATACAAGTCTTGACTGTTATAGCATTGATTCTTAAGAAGTTTCATTCATCTAATTTGTTCAGTCATAACACTAGACATAAAATCACATCCGCCATCACCACCACCAGGCCTGCCATCACCATCACCACTACCACCACCACCACCACCACCACCACCACCACCATGATAACTACCACTATACCATTACCAACCCGACACCACCCACCATACTAAAACCACATACCATCACTTTAAAAAAACACCACTACCATCGCCAAGCATCACGTTTATATCAACACCATCACCACCATGAGTTATTTCAGTAATTTCACCACTACCGCCATAACTACCACTACCACCACTACCATCACGACACCACCACCACCACCACCACCACTACAAGACCAAAATCTTTACGTTAAAATACAATACTATAGTATATACCATCGCCAAACATCACGTGTATACCTTCCCCATCACCACTACCACGACTTATTTCACCACTAACACTACCACCACCACCTCACAGTTTTGCACTAAAATGAAACAAATATATTTGGAAACTACGTCCCATGATCACATCATTGATGTAATTTTTCCCGATCAATGTGTTGCTATTATAAGCTATCCTACTGCACTCCCGTTAGAAGAAAAAAAAACACCACGTGTAAAATGCCACCATCCATCGTCATCCCTCGCCCAGCCAAATGACAGTTAAACAACATCTTGATTACACCATTCTTCCATCATCACTTCCACCACTATAGAGATAGGGTACCACTCTCCTCCTCTTCCTCTTTCCACCACCACCACCACCTCAGATCAATGCACTCTCATCATCATCATCCTTTAACATACCCAATCATACCCACATCATCATACTCTCGACTTCTCAATATTCCCTGTCATCTTGGGAATACTTGGGAATACGCTCATATGCCCGTAAAATATTGAGCAGCAATATTGGCAGCCTCACTTCAGCATCATCCCTCTCCCATTATTCATGACGTACAGAGGCAATGAACCTCCGGTTGACTAGCTATCACCCTCTTTGAAATACGCTACTAACATGCAATCTTTATGATTGTTAATGCTATCACCAAAACATGACATTCACCATCAGAATCCTAAGAGCGTATGTAGGTTCACATCTAACCCCGATAAGGGGGGAATTAAATACCCCAAGTCGTTCGCACTGCACGTGGGCCGTGACCTAATCGTGACCCCCAAACAAGCCGTGCACTGGAAGCGAATTCACACGGTATTTCCCATACACGGTGAAAAGATACGCCGTGCACGGGCACCGCATCTCAAAGGCAATAATCATACCCGAAGCGCCCCCGTACGCCGTCGCTGCGCTTTTCGATTAATTCCCACACACACTGCATTTGTCTAGCCGGTCTTCTATTGTACGGTGGATGTATATGTACACAGCAACGGCGCCTCATTTGATTGTCTAAAATTGGATATTTTACAAGCAGACTAATCAGTAAGTATTACCTCCTTTTCGGTACAAATTGAGGTTTTATCTCGAAAGTCTTGCTCATGAATTCCGTTCATCTGACTGTGCTCTTTCTCTGTGTTTACTACAGTGGGGCAGGTGTTAAAGCGAGCCAAAGCAAAGCGCAAGAAGGAAAAAGGTGGACAAACAGTGCAGTGTTCCTCAAGTAGTGAGTACTAATAACTAAAACAATCACATTACAATTAACACATAACCGTCCTAATTCTAAGTGTTGTGACAATGGTTGTCAGAAATAACTCATTGGGCTAGAATTAGACAATAAATTGAATAGGCCTGTTGTAGTGTTATACTACTGTAGTCTATATTGCTTTTTCATTTCCGCCTCTGAGAGAGGTTTCATTAAACTGCTGTGAAAGAGAGTGAGTAAAGATTATTTGTGACAACATATATCTTACATTAGTCTTTCCATAATTTGTAACCTAATTGTCTTTAGAGAGATCTCTAGATCTACTCGGAGACATGGTGCATGCATGTACATGTATTTTGGCATCTTGTGTTGTCTGTAGAGGGTCATTAAGACTGTTCTGGACCTTGCCGTCTAATGGCCTCTGCTGCTTAAAGCAGGTGCAAGCCAGGTAATTGAAGAGATATTGGACGTTCCATCTGAAACGGAGAAAGATGACCCAATAATAATACGGACAATAGTGAACAATGATTCTATGGGGATGAAATTGTATTATGAAAGTGATAAGTAAATTGGATATGCTCTAACTGGGTGCAGGGAGAAAAAGAGAAGGAGAGAAGCAATTAGAGATGGAGAGATAGAGAGAGAGAGACAGACAGAGAGAAACAGAGTGAAATACAGATATAGATTACAGTAGAAATAGAGGATGAGAGAGAGAGAGAGAGAGAGAGAGAGAGAAAGAGAGAGAGAGAGAGAAAGAAAGAACGAAAGAGAGAGAGAGAGAGAGAGAGAGAGATGAGGGGAGAGAAATGGGTATCCTTAATTGATCAATAACACAAATGAAAACAGATTAGAGAGTTAGAGATAGAGACTCTCTATCTTCTGAATTATCTCTTTTTATCTGTCTGTCTACATTTGAGGTAGACAGACAGATAAAAAAAGATAATTCACAGAAGGGTACAAATATAAAGAGAGAAAGTAAGAGAAGAAATAGTAGAGAAATAGAGAAGAGGTAGAGACTAGAGAGCTGAGATAAATAGAAGATATAGGCATGACACAAAGAAAATGAGATGGGGAAATGGGGAAACATCTTATATAGAAGTACAAACGATTCTGGCCAATAAACTACAAAGGAAAAGCATGAATGCACCAGTAGGCAGCATTCACTTATGTCTCATCAATGTTTATCGCATAATGTACAGGTAATAGAAACCTTCTAAGAGCAAATTATGTAATTCAGAGCAACTGTCTGCGATGTTTCTATGAATGCAGAATATATTTCTTCTGTAACTTTCCTCATATCTGTTTATAGCCAGGGGCATGAAGTCTGTTTAATGGTATAGGAATCATTGCCTTTTGGGCTTTCAGCAGAGAGTATTATATATATATCATTAGTTTGTATATATATGTAGAAGGTGTTCTTTTCAGAAGTGTATCGTCATTCATCATAGTTCACACAATCTTATATTCTATGCCTTCTTATTTTATTTGTTTCAGCCTTCCTCTCTCCGTCTCTCTCTCTCTCTCTCAAAGTCTCTCTCTTTATATATATATCTATCTATCTCTTTCTCTCCCTGTATGTGTCTTTTGAACAGATACATTCAAAGTGTTTATAAGTTTAGTCATGTCTTTTTGGAAAGAAGGGGATGGTTTGTTCAACCCTGCAGTGTTACCATTTAAAAGTATGATACGCCTCTATGTTTATATAGAACAACAAACACTTCAGTCCAGTTTATTCTTTATCTCAGGCAGTCCATCATAAAAAAATAGATGTTGATAATTTATTATGTGTAGTATCAATGTGATTGATTCAGATAAGAACATTTAAAACTCTCTTAATTCCACAGTGGATGGTATCATACATTTTTCTAGGTGTGATTCTATGCATTGTTAGCTGAGAGTCAGAAGAGCATTATCTCTTATACTCAAACAGAATTATTGCCATCATAGCTCTCATTAGAAGATAGACTACAGTCACATCTGTCTATAAAGACCACCAAAGGGAAACATGGATAGTGGCCACTGTAGACAGTTGAATTTTCTAGACAGGTTCTATATTGACAAATTTCTTTCTCAAGGGAGACAAGGTGAATGGTCACTATAGAGAGGTGGCCTTTATAGAGAGGTGCCCACTAAGACTGGTTTGACTGAATATTGACTGTTGAGAGGAAGAAGGGCATTAGACTTGTCTACTTGCTCTTAGTAGAAAAAATATACTACTGAGGAGAAATATCCAAGAAAAAACATGTAGCCTATTAATAAGTAGATCAGATTTCCATACAAACCAAACCAACTTGTATACAAACATAAGGGCCCGAATTCACAAAGGAGGTTTGTTTTGCCAAACCTCCTTTTTTTCTTTACAAACCAGGTTTGTAAAAAACGTGTAAAAACGCGTCATATGACGTACGAAAACCAAGGTTTGTGGACAAACCTCCTTTGTGAATTCGGGCCAATGTGGTTAGAATGTTCAATTCCAGCCCTGCTCTCATGTGAGTGGGGGTGAATCAATGGAGTATGGTTCAGAGAATAATGCATTAACACACTTCTTCAGGGTGCTAATCTGAAACACATGTGATTCAAAACATACCAGTACTTATATCTTTTGCTACTTATACAATGAGACGGATCATTGAAGGACATTGATAAGTGGATTATGACATTTTGAACATTAAAGGTAATGTACACCAGGGGTGGATCCAGGGTTTTTGTTAAAGGGAGTGGACCTATTTCTGATTTTTTTTTTTCTTCTTCGAAAAGAAAACAAACAAATAAAACAAAACAAATCAAAAAGAAGCAAAAGAGAGAACGGTACAAAATTCACAATGAGGGGCACATTATACTGAATGTATGCCAGGATGGGTTTTAAAGGGGAAGGACACACTTCTTGTGTCCCCCTCCCTGGATACACAATGCAAGTAAATATTGAAAGTGTCATTCATCTGAAAGTAAGAAAAATATTGATATGAGGCATGAACTCAACCCCTTAAAATTTGCTCCAGAAGAGAACATTGGTGTTTTTTTTAAATGAGGGCAGATAGACATCCCTAATAAGTGACAAATTTAGTCAAAGAAAAAAGGATTATCAATTGGGTATGAAACATGCACAAAAAGAAACACATTTTCTACAAATCCATAACATGAACAAACTCAGTATAAACTTAAATAGAATAGGATAGCCTTAAAGGTTCTATAGCGTACCGAAGTGCTCACATCATATTCACTCGTCGTCCTGGTAACTGGTTCTAAACAACAGAGGCTTGGCATGAGGTTCACCGCAAAATCATTCAAGCAACGGGCTGGAGCAGAGCAAATTCAGGGTTTGGAGCCGGTGTGTTCACCACACCATTGTTTAGCACAAAATTGATTGGAAGCAGCAACCTTGACAACGAGGCCAATATGACGTCACACTTGGGTAGTCTATGAAGGGATGATTATCCACTTAGTCTGTTCAATATTCTGCTACATTGGCTTCAGTCATGCATGTAGATGTACATTCCAATATGGATTTGTAAAAGCGGATCGCTAACATATATTTAAATCTATGGATGTTTCTTTCTTTTGGACCTACATGTAGTGTAGTAGTGACTAGTTATTCCATATAACAAAGGTTCGTTCGTACCAATTGCCCTGTTTTTTCCATTGTCTTTCCGAATTTCCATTGTCTGAAAATCGTTCGTACGGCGTTTGTAGCAGTTCGTAATGGCATTTGTGACCGAGGCTGAATGAACTGCAATACTTTGAATCCAGTTTGCATCCATTACTTGATGCTATGTCAGGAAACCCACAGGAAAGCTCTGAGGTTGTCAAGAACGACCGTTGTTTAAAAAGTGCGTACTACTACTACTATTATTACTACCACCACTACCAACAACAACAACACCACAAGTGAACACAAATGAATGACTACTGTTCTTCCAACTACTACTACCATACTACTAAATGTTAGTGACTTAAGAGATATCAAGGAAATATTAGGAATAGGATTCTGTCATTGCAATGTTATTGGCTAAGTTACATCATGCATCTTCATTTTTGTTATCAGTGCTAAACATTCATTGCTTGACTCTCTCCTGAACTTTGTATTCTATGGATTAAAATCTAGACAAATCCAATATTGTACATGTAATAATGCGCTTGGTTTGTTGACCAGTACCAAAACCTGTCACAGTCGAAAGATCCTGCAAGTAAATGGGGAAAAAAAATCTTCTCTGCATCTAATCATTCGCTGTTTGCACATTGTTTCTCTCTCATTGTTGCTACTCGGAAAATTATTGACCCGAGCTCTAAATCAATATCTGCATCAGTATTGCGTCATAATATTTTTCTGCTCTCACTTTCATTGCACTGTGCACTGCGCATACACCAGACTGCGCCCTTTGTAGGAATACAAGACAAATATGATCAGACGACATATGTCTTTGGTAAGACAGATTTAGAAATGATGGCTTTTGTGTATGAATAGATTATATACCTTGAGAATAACATTTTAAAGTTGGAATTATCAGATGAGCAAATATTAAAATATATTACAATGCTGCAAGCATACTCTTTTGTAATAACTATTTTTTTTTTTATGATTTAGATTCTGTATATTTTCCATTATTTTAATTGTGGTTAGAATTATGCCCCTCCCCCACCCCCCCCCCCACCCCCCATTGTATATTCTTGGTTTTCTCTTTCACTATTTTTTTATTTCTATTCAGCTTTTTATTTCCATTGCTGCTCCATCTTTTCCCACCCTTTCTTTATCATCATACATAACTACAATACAGACATTTCATGTGTTAGAGAGGAATGTATATATGTATACATGTATGTATATGTGAGACAAATATTGACAAGTTGTCAATCGTGGAAAGATTGTTCTATGAAATCTTATTTCACGTTTGGACCCATTCTGAATCTGAGGCAAGACAGGCTATCCTTTTCCTTTTCTACATAAAATGAAGTTATATTCAATATTTTGGCGGTAGAATCCCCTACAGCACTGAAAGGGTTATAAGTCCTGTATAGATGTATATATTACCCCCCCCCCATTCAACTTCTAGTCATAACATGCTGGTCAATTACGCAACCCTCTATTACCAATCAAGACTATGTCAAGGGGCTAGTTTTCAATCCATCAACCCCCCTTTCACTCAATACCATGCATGACCAACCCACCCCTCCCACCCATTGTCCTGGACCGCCCCCCTCCTCCTCACTCTTTGTCACACCTGTATCTCACAACCTCATCTTCTGACGGACAATGAAGCAACTTATGTCCTACAAATCTAGTGCATTCCAAGGCCAATTATTGATTATTTGGGAGAAGAGAGAGAGTGTGTGATCTCCCCAACAGCATGCTCACAAATACACCTGTTATACTGTTTATTTATGTACGTCATGATAATGGAGTGTATAGGGGGCAACGGAGCTAAAAGCAATTTATATCATATACCGGTAATATTTTTCCTAAATGACTTACAAAGTTATCAGATTTTGTGCATTTTTAAGTCATTTAAAGGGAAATTCTTTATAATCATTTAATTCATAGTGATAACTTATAAATTATGATATAGGTGAAAATGTAAGACAAAGTAAACAAACAGTCATTTGTTTATTCAAAAATCACATCTTGTGATTGATTTCATAATCATCATTGATTAATTATTCCCATGTATACTAGGCACTATCCATAATGGTACCGGTAATTGTTTTTCTGTCTAGACATTCATGTCAGATTCTCAGTGAAATGCCATGCTCTCTATTCAACACATAATCCAATTTACCGGTATCTGAAAACAACATCCAATAGGCATGCTATCATTGCTCATACAGTTTATACCGGTAGTTTAAACCCTACAGTCAAGATGAGTGAACTCACATTATATTTAATTTCCTTTCAACATGTACATTTAGACAATTGGTAGGCGATTCAACATTGATAGCATTAATGTGCATGCACTTCGTATAGTCTCATACACTTTACCACAGAGTTTATGCCCTTATGGCTCTAGCTATCATATGATACCTCTACATGTACTTGTGTTATATAGCAGCTCATAGATGTATGGCTGTAGGAATGCATTGGTAGGTACCTTCATAATGTAAAAGGACCCCCTTTGGAGTGCATATTAATATGTTATTTGATCATGTAGCCTATCAGTTGATAGCATGGCACAGGTTCTCATCTAAAGGTTGACGGCTGGCTTTCATGCCATTGTATAGAAAGCCTATGGGATACTGTATTCCATCCATCCTACGTTGATAGGAACATATAGCTGACTATGTGATGTGTGATTGATGTGTTAGACGTCTATGTACAGCTGCTGGATAACTTCCAGTTGCTTTCTTTGCTGATGATGTGTGATGTCCTTGCAGGCCTTCACAATTATTTATGTTTGCTGTTTAGTGATTGTTCTACCAAGCTGCTAAAAAAGCATGTATGTCCTCGTAAATAAACAACCAGGGAACCCACAGCTTTGAGTCCACTTTGAGGGACTTGTTAATGATGATTAATGCTTAATTACCAAAAGGCACAAGCACATTGACTTGGTATAGAACCCAAGACCTCCTGGTTATGAGACCACTGAGCCATATATAGCGCCGCCTCTGAGTTTACAATCAGAAATCAAACACACATGCTTTGCAGTGTAAACTACAATAGTGCATAACTCTACCAATATCCTAACTCTTTGATTCTACCAATAAGCATTATAGATTTGATCTTTCAAAAATGTGATACAATATATACTCATTGACTACTGTTTGCTCTAATTTCCGTAGGCTCAATGCATGCATGCCCCACTCAATTCCAGGAGACAATGCGTTAATCTATATAAACATGGCAGTTAAATTCTTGAAAGGAAAGCAAGTAAAGTTGTTGCTGCATTCTATTGAAGTTATGTCAGGTATTTAAGTTATGCATTTCAATTTATACATGTAAATAAGTGCATCTTCTCTGAATATCAAAGACCAATCAGTTTTCTTCAGTAGTTACCGGTATAGAACATACTTGTTAGTCAAGTTTAACACTACCTGTAAAAGATTTTTGTTTTATTTACAAAGCATAACCTCTTTGCAAGAAGTTATCAAATAATTGTCTGATTTTTCTTGATACTTCAACACACACAACAAAAACCCAATACACATCCACAAATTAAGACCCATCTTTGGAATGTTCACCCAAAATTCCAGATTCCCATCTCCCTATTAATAGGCCTGTCCTGATCAGCTCGAGATTGCCAAATGGCCCACTATTTCTGATCCTGGATATAGAGTACAGAAGCTGTGACGTCATGAAAATCTATTTTTAGAATTTCTCAATTTTTTCTTCATTTTCCGAAACAGCATAAAAAATAATGTCCAAATGTCGAAAACTAATTGAATATGTTAAGTATTGGCTGAGATATGACCACCTGAATGAAAAGATGTCCCATAGGAACTCAGTGTTATATGCTCTGGCTCCTAATGGTAGGAGCCAGAGCATATAACACTGAGTTCCTATAGGAAATATATTTATTCAGATGGTCATATCTCAGCCAATAATTAACATATTAAATTGGTTTTCGACATTTGGATTTTATTTTTGATGGTCTTTCAGAAAATGAAGAAAAAATTGAGAAATTCTCAAAATAGATTTTTGATGACGTCACACTTCACCACTCTATTAGCCCGATCATGAAATAGCGGGCTATTTGGCAGGTGAAGGCGCAAATAGCGGGCTTTAATTGCTTGGGAAATCATACCAAGATATCTTTGCAAAATATCCCGCTATTTGTCCGGTGCGTCCTCACCAGCCGGAAGACTTGCACTATGCGTGAACGCTGAGCAAAATATCTGAGCTAATTCGAGTTTCGAGCTGATGAAGGGCGATTTGTAACTTTGGGCTTATTTCCCAAATCAGAAATAGTGGGCTATTTGGCAATCTCGAGCTGATGTAGACATACCTACTGCTCTCCTGTCAGGCTTAACAACCCCCCCCCCCATCCTGGGATAAATAAATATAGAAATATATATGTATGTACACAAAAGCTCATTCCTGTGCACGTCCTTCCTCTGTAGCAGTCTAAAGGAGATCAGGGTAATGACTTCCATAAATAAATACAGTCACACATCTCCAAGAATGTAATCTAAACATCATCTGGTTAATGAATTGATGTGCAGCCATTGCTGGTGCAGTTGCGTTGATGTAGAGTATTTAGCGTACCTACCCCCCTCCCCATTGGATAACCACACATGTAAAACGTGCCATAAATAATGATTGAACGTAGGTTCACAGTTCTACGTCATAACTCTAAATAGCTATACAGCAAACAAAAAAATTTCCCTTGTACATATAACTACAGGGTATGTAGTAAAAATTATATTTAAACAAAAATGGATATATATAGTTTCATACAAGCAGCCATTGAAGAATGAAGATACATGATAATGTCCCCTCACTGGGAAAGTTGTATGTGTATTGTCAAATAAGCATGAATTTTATTTAACAACTTTTCCTAACATTTTTTAATGATACATACATGTATATCCCATTCATTGTAAGTTGTTATACAGACACTTTTGTCTGTCCCTTTAATAATTGATATGAGATCTTCATCTGTTTCTCTCCAGAAAGGGGACAAGATGGGAAAGTAATATTTATATGTCAACACATATACGTTACTTTCACATTTTCCCCCTTGTGTGAATGTACCCCCTTTGGTGAAATTTATTCTTCCCATAGCCTTAAAAGCAAGATAATCATCTTAAATGAATGACGTAAAATCCTTCATGCATACATGTACATGTACTGAACTAGAAGCTTTTTTTAAGTTGAACACTCACGAACCTACTTACAAAGTAGTAGCATCTTCAGACTATTCCATGCTAATTAATTAAGGGCCGATAGAAAAGGCTATTATCACGTCATTGCTTCTAACAATAGGCTGTTAGACCTGGGGAATTAGTGTGCAATTAATAGAGGCTTTTAAAGGATTCCAACACTTGCACCTATATTTTCTGAATTCTTAATATCTTTGCCTTTTTCAAAGCAGACTTGAGGAACTTTCTTTTATCTCAGGCGAGGAAATTTAGTTAAAAAGCAATCAATTACCTTGTGGGATACAGCAATGTACATATGAAACAGAATCCCGCCATTTTATATGTAGACATCTGGGTGGAGAGAAGCAATGTAGATTAAGTGCCTTGCCAGGGTTCAACCACACAGTCTTTCCATCTCCATTTACCACTCCACTGCAACTTGGTACTTTCTTAAATGTTGTTCACCCTTGGCGATGTATCAAGAGTCTTTAGTTCTGGTAATGGTAGAAAATGAATTCTCACAGAATCCAACAAAACTCACACTGAATGTTCAAGATTACAAATAAATGATATGTGCCAAACAATTTTGGTAGAAAATATATAGGGGCTGAGTAATGAGCATAAAAAGATAAGGAAACTCAAGGTAAGAATATAGGCCCAAACACAGGTCATGTGCAAAAAAGAGTGGTGGTTTTTTTATTGAAGATGATGCCCAGTAAGTTTTTGTGAGGTTGTTTTTTATTTTACTGTTTCAAACAATCAATCTACTGCAGGATAAACAATCCAGAATGAATTATAGCCATGTTCTCTGGACATATACGATGCACATACCAGAGCTCAAGATGATCTTTAAAGAAATAATGTACAGCAAAATATAATATCCTGAGTTTTATGCATCTCTCATTTGCGTATCTTACAATGTATAAGACCGATCAGTCAGTACTGATTTTGGAGGAGCCTTTGTTTCATGCATGTCCTTTTTTTCACCTCCACATGCCATTATTCACGCTTTAAATCTTTTTATTTACCTCATTTTTCTTTTTTGGTTAAAAAGGAGGTTTACTTCATAATGTTAACAAGTCTTCATGTTTGTCAATGCTATCTCAAGTAGTCTTATCTTGTAAACATGGATGAGATTAATAACTAATACATCTACTGAGATTGATAACTGTTTTACTATTCATGCTACTTGAATCCATGTTAGGGTGTATCAATTTCAACTTTTTATTTTGCCACTGTCTTAAAAAAAAAAAAGTAGGAGGCCCAAATCATAATGTGTACAAGACTTCATGTGCTTTATTGCTATCTCAAGTAGGCATATCTTGTGAACATGGATGAGACCGATAACTAAATAGGTCTACTAAGATTGGTAACTGTCATACTATACATGCTACTTGAATCCATGTTCAGGTATCAACTCTAAAAGCATCATGAGAACAGTAAAGTGGATTAAGGCTAGGCAAAGTGGATTAAAGTTGGGTCTTCAGGGGGATGCGGGTGACATTACATTCATTTTCCCTCGAAGGACAAATTGTACTTCTTGTAAATGTCTTACCGAAATGTAAAATATTATATTGATTTGCCGTGTATTAATACAGCGTTTTTCAACCAGGGTGCCACAAGACATCTCTAGGGTTGCCGTGATAGAATTTGAGTAATATAAAAAAAAAAAAGTTATTATTTAAGAATGACATAAATTTTGTGGAATATATTTCTTTATAAAAACAGCATTTTAAAGATAATAAAGTGTCATTTTTCCTTGCTCGCAACTTTTAGAAATAATGATGATTTCAATACCTCCATATTGTAGCAACAAGGTGCCAGAAGAGCCGTCTCTTCGACAGTGAGGTACCCAAATTGATATTACAACACTTTTCTATAGGAATTACATTTTACCATGCTCCTTTCACTTCACTCACTCGCAACATGTAGAAATAGGATATTCTGGGCAATGAGATCCCGAATATCTTCATATTTGTGCATTGAGGTGACCCAAAATAATGATTTTTGTGTTCATATATTCTATCTAGTGTAACAATCTGCTCTGGAATTATTATCATAATTTTTTTATAAATCTGAAGTATCGCTTTTCATATCCTTCTATTTATATAAATCTCTTAAAATTCCATACTGCTGCATTGATAACGGGTGAATTGATAATTGATAACAGGATAAATTGGTGAACCTACACAATTCTGTAAGAAACCAAATCTTTCTTTTCAGCCCTGTGACGAGGGTAGCAGTAGATTCACAAATTCTCAATCATTCTTAATTCTGAATGGACTACATCAATTCACATTGCCTGGCAATACAGCTACACAACTACCTTTAACAAAAGATCTCAAAATGGTTTCTTGTTTCCACAAAGTCTAAAGAATGAGGCTAATCAATGGTAATAGGAGCATACCCAGATACCCTCTCACCCTCTCACAGAGTATAATAGTATTGTGATCAGTCATGTAAGAAGAGATTATAATATGAGCATTCTGCCATCTCCCCCTCGGAGCGAGAGCGTTGGCAGATCGGTTTTCATCCATACATGCATTTATGAATCGGAATGAGAGTCAAGTTGTATATCTGAAAATTGTATTGCTCGAAACACGGTGGAAATGGGTTTGCTTTCATTTATTATGAATTTCAAGTGCGATTACGTCTGAGTTTACATGTAGATCAGATTCTGTTTTCAAGGGTTTCATACTTCCATGTTCCCTACATGGTGTTTGCCTGAAGTGTTTTTGTGCTTTGTGCAATTCTGTGAAATGTGGTCTTAACAGCAAATCTTTATTGTTAATTTCTTCTTTTATTTCACTAAGAAAAAATTGAAAATCATTTGATATAAATCGTCCCTATTTTCACGAAGTGACGGTAGGGAGGAAAATCGTAATGCAAAGTGAATGCGATTTTCATTCACTACCGTCACTTCGTGAAAATAGGGACGATATGACAATTAATTGTGGTTATCTAATGTTTCTTCTCTGGTATGACTATTTAGTGCCTACACATATTTTTTATAATCATTGATCTTTACAGACAGTAAAGCCATTGATATTGTGTGTTTGGAGCCAGAAGGGCTTAAAATCTATTTGAAAGAATGTGAGTTAATGCCCTTTTGGCTCTGAACAGACAATTGTCCTGAAGTCCTAGCTGTATGTCATACATTGGATCACCACTGACCCTGTATATAGTCTGCTCAGAGTCAGAAGGCATTAAGTGAGTAATAGGATGGGAATGAACAACCTTCTGGCTCTCAACAGACATTACATTTGAAGGAGAAAAAAAAGGTCTTGCATTTGAGGAATCTGCAAAACTACACACTTTCTATAAAGTGAACCAAAAGGTTTGAAAGATTAGATTTGAAAACTGGAGTAATTCGCTGTATAAGGGGAAATTATTTTACACGACTTGGAAAACGATTGATTTTTCCTAACATAACTACACATAAAAACATCCGGAAATTGAAGGTGTGAATAGCATTGCGTGTGAGAAAAGCCCATAGCAATCTATGGCCTGATGCAAAGGCAATTACCATTACAATTGAATTACTGCGCAACAAATACTGCTCTAAACAGCTGTGTACTGGAAATGCATGCTCCTCGATTGGCTTATCCCCAATTGCGGTTGTATTTATAGCGTCTAGCAATAACGATGTAAATGTTATTCGTGTCACCCGATCCTGTATCGTAATGAATGGGAAACACACATTTGATTGGTGTGTCTTAATTTAGTGGGTTGATATAGTCTGTGCGGGAGCGATAAACGGAACGGCTAAATTTATTGCCAATTTGTGGCAATGATCAGTAGACCATGTCTGAGCATCGTCATTGAAGTGCTAAAGCTCATGTAAATAATTGAGTAATGTAGAGAGATTCAATGGTGAGATTGGGAAAATATGCGCAAATTTTCAATTGAGGATATTCATTGACGTAATAAAGCCAAATTAATTGGATTTTTGTCATGTCTCTTTGTTAAGTGGGAATGGAAATAGATAAATTAAATTTGTTGTTGACTGTAGTTGATGTAATGCATATTTTTGCATTGTAGTGGGGGATTCCCTTCATGTACGTATTATTAAGGTACCTTTAGAAAAAATCAACTAATCAAGATACAAATCTTGAATGAAATTAATCGGCGATTGATTCATATTTCATTAATTGAATCTTCTTTGAAACTAAGAGGAAAGAGATACACTGTGAGACCAATCAGGATGAGCCTCTTCAAAACCTTTTGTTGTTGATAATTTTTTTGAATGAACTGGATTAATGCTTAATCCACCTTTCATTTCTTCATTATCCATATATTTCTCATCAACGATCGATCAGGAAGCCTTTCAATTTCTTCCTGCCTTTTATTTAATTGTTTTTATTGTCACACCACAACACTGTCCCCTCTCCCTTCGTCATCAAGCGAGGGCTCCATTTGCATCATTAATAGGAGCTTGAATCAATCAGCCCTTTCTGGCACGAGGATGACAGCTAATTATGGTTATGCGTTGAAGTGTAGTGTGCATTTTGTTGCGTATAATGACGGGATGCTCTTGGGACAGATTATGCGCGCTATTATAGAATCATTTTGCAGCGCCATGGAGCAGGCCTACGTACTTAGCACTGATACCACACCAATAAGACCAACGTCAGACCAACATCTGACCTAACAAACAACTACAGTAATAATAATAATAATAATATAGAGTATTGTAATGCGCCAACTCCACATGACTAATGTGTAGTAGGCGCATGGAGAAGAAAAACTATATTAAAGTACACAAAAATACACACAAAAATGAACAATAATGATGTGAAGTAAATCTACACATTAACAAAATGTGTTCGCTTTAGAGTGATTTTAATGTTGGTTTGGCAGTTTGAATGAGGTGTTGTGCCCAGAAAGGATGTGTGTTAGGGGTATTGCTGTGGGATATATTGAGAGCCATAAGGGTGTTAACTCAACTAAAGTAAGGTATAATGATCTTCTAGCTATCACCAGAGGTACCTGAAATATCTGAGATATTGATTTATTATTTCCTGCTGATCAAGATTTATCCCAAGCATTTTTATCTTTAGAATTTACACACACACAATTATAAGACAGTACCCAAGATATCATGGGTGCGGGGCTATCAAAAATATATTACTTATAAGAATATCTATGATACATGCTTCAGCGATGATTACTCCATGGTCAATTTCATACACTAATAGAATTCTTACCTTACCGGTAATAGAATTCTTACCTTAATAGAATTCTTAACTTCATCACTAGAATTCTTAACTTCATCACTAGACCTACGCTTACACCTAGCCTCGGACCTAAGCTGAAATCCAATAGCATCCCTTACCCCTGCACCTGTATATTTGACAAAATGATGTCACAGCTATAGTAGCAATGTTTGATCACTTATTACTGTAAAAACAGAATTCAAATGGTGATGTCTCCATGATGAGTAGAGTACATGTCAAGTGGTCAATGATCCATTATACAACAGTTCATACATTTACAAGGAAAAGAGGTAGTCATCTTGGTTAAAGCTCACAATATTCCATGTTTCAAATTGTAGGCTTTAATCAGGCTTGCTTTTCATACAGTATTAAATTGTCTGCTTCAGAAGATCACGTTACTTGAAAATCGATTGGGAAATGGCAATCTATATTTGCATGATTGGATTTTAATCCTTTTTTTAGTCATCATGGTTTTAAGAGTTGGATAAAATTGAATTCAATCTGTCTGGTATATTGCACTTCTCGTTCAGTGGCATAGAGATCTATATATGACGTGGGTCAGATAAATAATGAGTTTGATAAGTACACTATTGGTTTCCTTATTGAGAGACCCATGCAGTGGCTGAGTGGTTAAAAAGTCTTGGGTTAAAAAAGACCTAGATCTCCAAACAATTCTCTGTGCTTAGAGAGCTACTAAATATGTAAGACTATGACAAAATATCATTTGGAAGGGACTAAAATGTAGACATAGCCAATAAAAATGTATTGTAAATAAGATACTTCTCTGAAAACTCATCATTTAAGGCATACTTTTAACAACTTAATTATTCGCATCCCTTGTAAATTTGATGTTTTGTGCATATTTTGTAGCTCAAGGATGATAGTAGGATTGGTTGAATTAGGGCCTTTGTCAAATACTTTTAGATGTAAGCTTTAATATGTCGCATTCTCAAGAAAAATATATTGGGACAAATCAATTTTTGACGACCTTCAAATCTTATAAAACTTGGTAAGGGTATACATTATTTAGTTGTTAACTGTACATATCTTGTCTGTGTGGAGCCAGAAGGGTGTTATTCTCATATCATATTATACAGAGCAAATGCTCTTTTGGCTCCAAACCGACGATATGTTCTCCTGAATGCTTTTATAAAATCTTAAAAGCAGTACCTTTAAATTATTAATTTGTCCCCAGGATAGGATGTAAAGAATTATTCTCCTGGTTGCTTACTTGCAAGAATAATTCATTTCTAGACATCCAAGGAACAATCAATTGATATCTACATGTAGATGGCCTCGATACAGAAGCTGAAACGAAGTACATTGAACCCAAGTGGGTTGATGAAAGTTAACTCTTGCTGCGCTTGAGGCACATGTATGTCTCAAATACTATTTTGATGACCCAATTCAATATTTTCAATGAATAATAGATATATTGGTGCGGGAATAATTCACTTCTACTATCTCTACTCATTTACGAGAGTTATGAAGCTTACATGTACATCCAATATAACTTTGACTGCATGAAAATGTAATTTGAAACAAAATGAAAACAAAATGCATGGAACAGTATCCTCTGACACAGCAAGAGGTAAATATAATGAGAATGTAGCATACAGTCACGCAGCTTCCATACGTCATAAAACTGTCAGACTGTGAACCAATTCAAAACTTGTCTTAAGACACATTTATTCAAAATTGCTTTTGATGATTAATGTACTCTGTTCACATTGATGTATATTTCATATGTATCGTAATTTGTAGGTTTATTTGCATTTTTTCTTTTTGTTTTGTTTACTATGTAATTGTTTATCATTGTATTTTGTTTGTTATAGGGCATAGAGACTTTGGTGGTAAGCGCTTTATAATAAGCACTGTTTTTAGCAATTGTTAATCATTGTATTTTGTTTGTTATAGGGCATAGAGACTTTGGTGGTAAGCGCTTTATAAGCACTGTTTTTATTTATATTATTGTCATGTTTGACATTTGTCTGTTTGGTATCTCATATACCTGAACACAGAATTATTGCCTTCTGGCTCCAAACAGATGATTTCACCTGTTGAGAAGCAGAAAGGCCTAACTCAGCCAAAGGATACCATCTGTTTAGAGTCAAAAGGATACTCAGCAAGTGAAAAATGGTGCAAGTTTATGCCCCTCTGGCTCCAACGGTTGACGAGGAGCTCATGCATGGCTCTCTGACTTTCATCAGATACATGTATGGTAAAGTCGATTTAGAGCCATCAACCTCGAAGCAAGATGCTTCCTCTCAAGCCCAATCAAGTCCAGTCGATCAAGTCTGTCTAACCATCTCCCACACTACTAATTCATCACAATATTATCCTTAGCACCTATAAACCAAGCCTGTCTTATTCAATCAGCGATGAAAAAAAACATCATCCCCTTGCTCTAGTTTTCTTCTTAAAGAAAGGAGTTAACATTGTTAACTTGCTGCTGATTGATTTAGAGGGATACCAGATTGTTCTATTGAATAAAGCGAAGCTGGGGGGGGGGCAGTAAGCAAGTGCTGGAAAAACAGAACCATTGTATATTGTCTAGGTATATTGTATGTATCCATAAAATGACCCAACTAGATCACATGTTTACATGTATTCCTTTTAGTGCTTTATAGACATAGTGCTTGTGGTAGGAATTGGCATTTTTTTCCTTCATTTTGCGGATAACCACACAATGAAATTTCCACTTTCTTCATGACCAGCAACTTTGAATGATTTAAAAAAACACTATCCCTTGAAATGCAGTTAATGTAGTACCAGTACCTAATTCTTAGATAACTCAGACGGGAGTGTAATTTTTGTATGGGGAATATGTATGTACCAAAATCAGAGCCCTGTTTCACAAAACTTGTTGTGAACAACATCTGCCACAGATCTATGACAAATGTGCTCAAGGCCAATCAAATGCAAGGATTTCAGTAGCTTATAACAACTATCATATCTTTTCATTGATAACAATTTGTATGAAACTGGGACCAGATTGTATTCATTGTGTTAAACTTAAAGGTGAGGTCTGCAGCTTTTTGTCTTTTGCTCATTTCTTGCCATGTCTCCCATGTTTCATTAGGCTGGTGTTATATATCATGGTTATTAGGGCTATTGTATCAAACAGCTTGTTCTAAAAACTTCTCGTAAATAGTTATAGGAAGATCCTGGTAGACTGAACAGCAGATATATTTGACCTCAACATAAGCATGTTTTGACAGCACCTGGTTTCAAGGAACTATTATACAAACTGTATTGATTCATTTTTGTAGCATAGGTTTAATAGGTCACAGTCTCTCCCTGGAAATGTTTACCCCAAAACTATGAAATATTGTGTATATATCCATAAAAACCATAACATGTGAAAATTAGGAAAACAAAAGTTAGTATGCATGGCAACGTATGGATGGAGGATACAAAAAATCTACCCGCCTTTCTGTTTTCTTTGTATGAACTAGCTCTTTTTTAGCAGCTATTGGTATATAACCATACAACATAAAGTATGAATATCAGAATGTTAGTATGCATGGCAATTAATGTATGGGTGGAAGGTATGAAGTATCTTTGTGAACTTGTCCTTTAAGAGTATATTATGTACCAGCGTCTATTGACAGATGTTATCACAGTATGGGTACTTCTTTGAATAGAAATAGCTATGCAGTGCATTGGTGTGTCTTGTGATCTAATGTAGTACCCATTGTATGTTGGTCACCATTGTAGCAACTAGCTTTCCTCCATATGGGACTGTAGCTGATTTGGATATTTGTTTTGAGCTGTTATCAGTTCTCTTGGATTTAAATAATAACTATGGATCTCTTCGCAGGCAAGTAATCTCTTTATGTTCTATTTATATACAGTACATATATAATTATATTTTTGCTTTTATTTCATGTGAGGCACGATAGCTCAGTGGTACAGCAGTGGTCTCGTAACCGGGAGGTCCCAGGTTTGCAACCAAGTTGATGGACTCGTGCCCTTTGGCAAGGCATTAAACGTCATTACAAAGTCCCTCTGAGAGAACTTTTAAAAAGCCGTCGGCCCCCTGGTTGCTTACTTAGAAGCGCACACATGCTCTCTTAGTAGTTAGGTAAAACAAACAAACATCAACATAAACACTAGGGTGTTTCTCTTTTTAAATCCTAATACCAACTTTCTCCCCATATTGTTTATAGTATTATATTCACTTTCTATGACTTCATACAGTTTTCTATGCCCAGCTTCAGTTGATTTCTTTCCCCCTATATCCATCAAAACAACTTAAATACATATTTTTACTTTTCAGAAAATTACTAATTCTGTCATGAACTCCAAAAATGTTTATCCACTACTGGATCAAAATACTTTTTCTTTAGATTCAAATTTATTTCATACATGTACCTTCAGTATTGGCAATTTACCTGTATGTAGCTAGCCAAAAATTGCATATTAAGAGCAATCTTGGTTGCTGTGCCTAATTATTGCATGTGAATACTAAGTTATATTTCATATTTAGTCATGTAGGTGTTGGACACATTGTAATTATAGGTCAGGAGACACATAAACAAGACTAGGGGACATATTGTTAACAATTGTCACTCTTTGAACTCTCTAAGAACTATAGGCCTGTCCTCATCAGACCGAAGTGGCAAAATATCCCACAATTTTAACTAGCCCGATCTCAAATTAGCCAGCTAATTTGCGTCCTCATCAGCCCCGGTTGCAATTAGTGGACTATTTGGTCAAGAAAATATCCTGAGGAATCTTGATCTTGTTTCCAAAATATCCCGCTACTTGGAAGATAGCAGGCTAATTTGCGGCTGTTGATAATGAGCGTATCGGTCTGGTAAGGACGCAATTTCGAGCTTCAGGAAAATATCCTGAGTCTGAAAATAACGGGTTATTTTGCAACTTCTGTCTGATGAAGACGGGCCTTATGTAGGTGATGATGAGTGATGAATTGCTGACAGTTATAGTGACTTAAAGTTAATAGTCTGTGACAAGATGCAGCCATAAAGAAGAGAGTTTGAAACATGGACGTGTAATCAATCCTTTTAGTCTCAGACACTATTGAGAGCATTACTTCCCTCTAATTAATGTCTGTTGGTATTGCATCTTTCTTTTCTTTCTTTCTGAAATTCTAAACTGTTTGTCAGTTTGTCTGTTTTTTCACTGTCTCTCCCCCTCTCAATCTCTCTCATTCTCTCTTCCTCCCTTTATCCTCTTTTTTTTTCTCCCACCAATCTCTCATGTTTAGTTTGTTTTTTAAATACTCTCTAATAAATACTCTCTATTAAATATTCTCTCTTCTCCTTTTCTCTGCAAATTTGTCTGATTTCTCCCTCTCATCACCTTGTGCTATTAATTTCTTTTTTTTTTTCTCTCTCTCTGGTTTTCTCTATCCCTGTCTCCCTCTATTTGTCTTTCTTCCCCCCTCTCTCTCTTTTCCATTCCCCTATTTCTCTTTCTCCCTCCATCTCTCTCTCTCCCTCTCTCTCCACACTCTCTCTCCCCATCTTTCCCCCTCTCCCCCTCTCTCTCCCCCTCTCTAGCTCTCTCTCTCTGATTAATTAATGGGACTATGATTTGACCTTTCTGGATGAAAGTGCACATGGCTAGTTAGAGGCAGGTTAATTGCACAATTCATGATCTCCTACCGTCCAGTAAATGTCACTGACATCTTGCATGCATGCCTTTGTGGAATGCGCTGGAGTTCAAGACCTCCTCCACATCAAGATTTGATTGGGGAAAGAATGTTTGTGACAGGAATAAGAAAAGACTTAGGAATGTTTTGGGGAGGCAGATAAATAGAAGAGAGTGAATGAAATGTATATTTGGAAGAGAGAAATTGTACAAATTTGGGAAAGATATACATGTATAACAAATATATAATAAATACATTGTGGAAAGGAGAGAGAGAGATAGAGAGGGAGAGAGAGAGAGAATGGGGGGAGTATAGTAGGTAGATAAAAAGAATAATGGGATGAGGAAAGGAGGGGGGGGGGGAGGAGAGAAAGATACTAACTATATCTATCTGAAAAAGAAATATATATATATAGAGAGAGAGAGAGAGAATGAGAGAGAGAGAGAGAGAAAGAGAGAGAGAGAGATAGAGAGGGGTAGAGATGTAGACACCACATGAAAGATGGTGGGAGGTAGATTGATGAGAGTGAGATTGATGTGAGTGAGATTCATGATGTGATTTATGATGGTTAGAGAGAGAGTGAGAGAGAGAGAGAGAGATACAGTATAAATAGAATCACAAACGAGAGGGCAAGTACATGACAAACAATTAAGAGATATCACGATAACATATTGTCATTGAGCTCATAAATAGTAGTTGTACAGGAGGAATTAATAGAGCAGATGAGATATAACATGTCTGTATTACTTGGCCTCAGGCATAGAAAACACCTTGTACAAATAGCTATAGATATACTAATTTAATAGAATGAGAGAACAAATGTCAAATATATTAGCCCATGGCCATTAGCAAGTGAGTAATTCAGTAATTGATCTCTATGTAGGAGTATACTGTGCACTTAAAGGGGGTGTAGCATGGCAAATACTGGTTAACGCCATCTACGACTTCTTTTGGACAACTGCACGTGTACTTGATTAACGATCAGGACGTGCTAGCGTTTGCGAAACAGACTGCTTCGGTTTTGTGTACAATGTATGTTGCACGCACATGAATGCTACGATCGCGTCGTCTGTAGTAGTATTATACCCAATTGGCCCAGAGTCAGGCCACAGGAAAGACATATAGTCTCGTCATGCTACACCCCCTTTAAGTTCTAACCAGGAGATCTGTCATCTCTCTGTTAACACAAATCAAAGAGGGTGGAAGAGAAAGGGAGAAAAATAGAGACGGAGAATGGGAAAATTATTTTGTTGTCTAGATTTCAACATTTATTTATATTGTGTACAAATTTCAGAGTTGTCTTCTTAAGATATGAAGTTATTGTCAAATCCCCCAATCTTTTTCTCCAGTCAGCTTCTCATAGTCACCCATTAAGGTACTATCTACAAACAGAAGATGAACACCTTACAGGGTAATCAGTTGTTTCAGAAGCATATTAGGAGATTCCCAAGTATGACAAAGTAAAGAGACCCCCCCCCCCCCCTGTAAAAGACCTCACCCTTTCTACAGTTCCCTTTCATAAAGTCTCCGCAATCTTTTTCTCTGATCAACTTCTCATAGTCGTCTATTAAGGTACTACAGTATCTACAAACAGAAGGAAATCAGTAGTTTAGGAAGTGTATTGAGGAAAGTTTCTTCCCATACATGATAGAGTAAGGAGACACCCTCCCACAAGAAAGACCTTGTTCCTTCTCCAGTTCTGTCCGCCACCCCCACCCCAGTCTTTTTCTCCAATCAACTTCTCGTAGTCGCCCATTAGGGTACCATCTACAAACAGAAGGTGAACATTGCACGAGGTAATCAGTGGTTTAGGGAGCGTGTTAAGGAAAGTTTCTTGAGCGTGACAGAGTACTTTGGCAGTCATGCTGCATTAAGCCAAACCCATAATCATAGTCTAGTAGGCAGTGTAAACAACCTTTCCATCAGAGAGAGGGAGGGAGAGAGAGGGGGAGAGGGAGAAAGATGGATAGAACACTGTTTCAGGGCTTTGGTATGAAACACATTTTCCAGGTTTTGAGGACCTCACAGCAAACATTATCTGATGTCCCATCAGAATGTATAAAGCATTTATTGATGTTACCCTGTAATGGGCTGATAAAATAGTTATTATTCTGACGCATTTGTCGTCAAATTGTGTCGAATTCCCTTGTCGGTGGTTTGTGGAATCACACGTCATTGTACAATGTACATTACCTCTTTACGTTTATAATTATACCGTTGCAATTGTAAATTTCACATAATATGAGTAACAAATACTGAAAAAATATATATCTACCCCAAAATAATTATAATTCTGAAATACAGCTTGATGTATCTATTCAAGAATATTTAAAATGTAACATGTATTAAACTTATGTATATGCAGCAATATATAACATTTTAATTGAATTAAGTTCAATTTGATAAAAAGTGTAAATCTTATGTTTTACCATGAAATTCCAGTTTAAAACTACTTAATAATGGATTGGTGTCCATAGATATGATTGTGCAGCTATTACACATAATGTGGATTGGATGTATATCCCTACTGCTTATGTAACAGAGCAATTTTCAAGTAGCACATACAACCAGACTAACAAAGGGGACCTCTAGACATTGCCAGTGGCTTAGAACGCCCTTACTCTTAACAGGGAAGAGAAGCATCTTGAAATCACATCTCCTTCACCGTGCAGAACACATCTTCACATCTCACCCACCCTGAAATATCTCTGGTACCCCATCTTAGCATGTGAAGAGCAGTTAGCTGCATCGCTCTCTAGTTCTACCTGCACCCCAGCGTAGTGTGGCGACGACATTTGGAGAAGTCGCCACCCTTATTAGATGTTAAAGCCAGCCATGAATGCTATGTGATGAGTGAGGGGATATATATGTACGTATCTAGCCATACAACCTTATCTGTGGTTGGGGTTCTTTGAACTGTACGAATGTCAGGTTTGTTTACAAGTTAAAAGAGAAGAGATCTTAGATGCCTTTGGAGACAGTATTCGTGGATGTGTACATTTTCTGGATAGGGTCATTTGAGCACTGCGGATATAGTCAAAGTCCACAGTTTGTGGCTTTGCTAATAATCAAATTTTTATTAATATACATGTAGTTTAATTATCTTAAGCTGGCGATTGAATTGCAATTTGAGAGAAAGCAGTTTAAAGCATGGTATGAGGGTTATTCACTTCACCTCAGTCAAAGGTTTAAAGGTTGGAAGCTCTGTCAGCTGCATTTGCCTTCACACAAGGCATTTTATCTTCATTTGACTCTATCTACACATATAAGGTCACACTTAAGCTTTGAAATGCAGTTATGCAACGATAACAACTCAGTAATATCCAGCCATGCAGTTACTGAAAATCACGTTCATTAAAACCGCAACCCTCATATTCAGATACATGTAGAAACATATATTGATCAGTACTACATGTAATACCAGTAACTCAATTTTCTATAACTTTTGGCTGAATAGAAATCTGCTTAATTTTTTTTTCTTTTTCAATGAAAGTTGTTTTGCCTATCTTTTGTTTAAAGTCTTGAACATTCAGTAAGACACTCATGTAATTATGTGACAATTCATTTTCTGTCCTTACCAGAACGCAAGCTAATCTTTAACATGAATTCAAAGACTTTGAGGATGTGACAATGTTGCATTATTGGTTGTAGAAATCATGTTCAGACTATCTCATATGTCATTGTAATATTTTCACATATAATAGGTGATGTGCAAGGCTACTGAAATAGCCATTAGGTTGTTTTCTTGAAATTCTTTGCAATGGCATGTTATTTATTATCCTGAAAGAATATACCTTTGCTATGAGACATACTAAAGGTAGGTGTGTACAACTTTTGTCAAATTTTATAACATTACTAGATGAGGATTGAAGCCAAGACTTGATACAAAAGAAATTAAGAACTGGCTTTAAGACTTATTCTTTCTATTCATTTTTGTATGCTCATTTTTAGCGTTCCAATTTCCTGTTTTTCTCAATGATCGTTCGTGAGAATAATGACATGTTCTCTTATATGTGGTAATGAACATCCAGGTTTCTCTTTTACACGCTTGATTCAACATTCACCTACATGTACGCCTTGAATAGCAATTACATTTGATGACTGCCCCCGCTATTCATGGAATATCCCAGAAGCATACGTTTCAAGTCATTCTGCTTTTTCGTCTGTTCTCCATGGCCGGGCAACGGTTCAAGTTCGCCACTGCTGTAAGGTGGTGATTTACTGTAGCGTAATAGCCAGGGACGGTACACTTTGTCGAGGATGCGTTTGTTGACGGAGCAACTTGGTTAAATGAGAACCGTTGCCGTGGTTACCACACGCCGTCAAACATAACCGATTGTCGAAGCAGACGCTGCGTATCTTTCATTTCATCTCATCCGGGTACGTGGCGTGTCGGGGAGAGTGTGACGTCACCCGTGTAATGATATTAGGTCTGACGACTTTGAAATGGCTCTGGGTTTTTGTGTAAATAGACATTGTATGGTGGCTTTGAGGAGGCAAAGGCAAGATGAGTCTGTGAATAATGCCCCAAGGATAGATGGAGCTAGCTAGCGCATTCCATTACTTTGCCACTCTCACTATCTCTTTCAAGGGTGTAGGCAAGTGTTTGATCGCAAAGCGTGTTCCATATATTTGAACTGTGTTGCCAATTTGAAGAATAACATATGCTGCGATGTCAGTGAGGATTATGATTCAATTTATATCAGTGTTATTTATTTGAAATTTTAAAATCCTCTTAAAATCAAATTAATTTGTGTTCACCTTAACTGCATTTCATAGAATTTAGAAATCTTATGTGAATACGGAATCTAAGGTTTCTGCAGGTTAATCTTCCATGGAGTACTTCACATACTTTATATTGTAATTAACCTACTTTAAATGAACCAGATTAATGATTACGATTAATGTTTTCTTGTCATAATAATAAAGTAAACTTGCTTTGCTCCCATCAGAAATGTCCATGTATTCTCAATATCCCGTTCAAGTGGGTCAGGCTTGACTTGAAATCGTGTCATATCGGGTTAAGAAATGATATGGGTGCACCCAGGTTAAGACATGATATGGATGCACCCATGTTAAGACATGATATGGATGGATCCAGGTTAAGACATGATGTGGATGCACTCAGGTTAAGACATGATATAGATGCACCCAGGTGAAGACATGATATAGATGCACCCAGGTTAAGACATGATATGGATGCACCCAGGTTAATACATGATATGGATGCACCCAGGTTAAGACACGATATGGATGCACCCAGGTTAAGACATGACATGGATGCACCCAGGTTAAGACATGATATGGATGGACCCAGGTTAAGACATGATATGGATGCACCCGGGTTAAGACATGATATGGATGAACCCAGGTTAAGACATGATATGGATGCACCCAGGTTAAAACATGATATGGATGCACCTAGGTTATTCAATATTTGTGGAATGCGATACGTGCCACTTCAACTTTGCCTCATTAAAATGGATGAATTTGTTTTGAGTGATAGCATGTTCTGTTTTACATCACTCTCAATACCCTGAAGACAACAAGAATGCACATGAATGTTGTATTGATTCAGAGATAGAGAGTGGTTCTTAACCCAGTAATTCTCAATCAAAGAAATACAAAGACAAACTGAACTTCAGTGCATTGATCTAGCATGGAGAGGAGGTAAATCCTACACCTGAGAAATCAATTTATGAAATTCATAGGCACTGAAGTCAGACTTAAGAGCAACAGGAAAGTTGTTTGCCTTGTGCAGTCGATCATCACAAGTTTGTTCAATGCGTTAGGATGATAAATGTAGTGATACCTGTAAATGTAAAAACATGCCCAGAACACCAAATGCATGCTGATGCATCTTAATGTTTATCTTATCTATCTGACCAACAATGTCAGTATAATGAGCTTCAACTATTAAAAGGTGTGATGAAAGTAATTGATCTTAATCCATTTTTTAAATGATCATTTGAAAATCCTGGCCTGACAAAAAGAAAGATAGGACCTTCACCTATTTACATAGTTATATCAAATTTGGTCCTAGGATTGCTTAAAATGTGGAAGATTTCCCCCTACCATTTCAGGTGCCTAAAATCTATAAGAAAATGATTTGATTGTGGTTGAACATTAGAAATCTGCAGACAAGGAATGACCAAAAAACCTTGGCCCATGATTCAAATTGGATTGTGGCGACATGCAAATCGATGCCATCCCTTGATATTCTGCTATATGTACGACTGTAGTGAACGGGATGCTGGGAAGACGTCACATTCTAGCCTGGGCTTCGATGATGTCACAAGTGAGGTTCAAGGAGGTTGGCTATGTTTTCTCAAGATATTCTGCGCGGGTGGAATCCCGGAGTGCCCCAAGTCACAGTTTTTTCCCCGCAGTTTGCATGGTGCTCTGCCCACATGAGAAGTGATGATTGGGGAGAGCAGGGAACAAACGTTTTGGACTTCATGGATGATGAAATGTGTATTTATGTTTGCTCTCATACATGAATATATTGAATGTCTGAATTAATGTAGAGCACAAACAAAAACCATGAAATGACCCCCCCCCCCTAAAAAGAGATCATTTGCAAATGTGTTGAAATCATTTGATGTTTCTCTTCTAAAGAAAAACATTTCTACAAGCTATATTTTTCATGTTATTTCCAAACAATTGAACATCTTTTATTAACTGACATAACTTTGCATTGTAGCTAGTTTGGACAAAGCTCTGACAAGCATCGGATGTTGTCACAGACACATTATTCCAGAAAGCACACATAGAATTAAGATATATTTATAACAAAGAAGGCCTATTAACTGGTGTTTTTTCACTACCACTGAAAGGTCGCCAGAGGGACAGATGATAGTGTGATGACATTTCATCCATCTTTCCTCTCTCTCTCAATCTCCCGACAGTCTGATATATCTTTCGTATGTCTCTAATCTTGGTTACGGTAAGCCTATATGCCGTGGTCTGGCTGTACTCTGGATATAATAATGGAGAAGCAGAACAGAGCCAAGTCACTGCAGATAATTTCTTCCTCTTATTACTGGGGGGGGGGGGTGTTTCACAAAAACTAAGATCGACTTTAAGTCGGACTTAACTATGGCAGGCCATTCATGCCACTACTTCCTTTAACCATTCCTGGCATTGGTTTCTCAAGGATGTGCAAATCATGGTCACAAATCTACAGAATTTCCATTTTTTGATAGATCATTATTGAAGGAAAAAAACATTATCTAAAGATCATAATTGGGAGACCAATGGTAAGACCAACCAGTGGCATGAATGGCCTGTTATAGTTAAGTCCAACTTAAAGTTGATCTTAGCCTTTGTGAAATATTCCCCAGGCAACCTTATTTATATGCTGAATGAACTTCCATAATGGCATGCATTATACAGTAGAAGATATCCTATAAATAGCATGTCGACTACTGCATTATGTACATGTATTGAACCAGTTTTAGTTTGTCTGCCATGTTAGTTAAATTTGCTGCCTTATGTAGTTGATGTGGCATATATTGCAACAGTGTGTGCACTTTATGATATGTGTAATTATAAAGAAAGATTGCAGGGAGATTATTCAACATTATGATTATTTCCCCCACTTTTTAACTATCATTTTGCTCTTTCTCTCAACATGAAATCATCTCCCTCGACTTCCTTGAACTTTGCCAGCGTTTTAATCAACGGTTGAACCTGATCCCATGTGAATGTCAGTACCTGGGCCCATTTCACAAAACATGTCATCAGTGACAAATGACAGTCTTTGTTATAAGCTACTGAAATCCTTGCTTCTGATTGGTTATCAGCAGATTTGTCACCGCTGTTTGTCATTCGTCATTGAAAAAAGGCTTTGTGAAACGGGTCCCTGGACTTTATAAATTGGTTCGTTACATAATCAGTACCGGTATTATATCCGAGGTTCAAAGAAATTACCTAAGTAAATTTCTGCATTTCATTACCATCAAATTCTTGTCAATACTTTTCTGATGGGATCCACAATGTCTCCAATTTTGGGACCCATAAATATTTACTATTATGAGTCAAAAGGTTAGGGTGCTTTAAGAGCTAAATGACCATTGAGCCTTCTAATCCTCCTAAGCCTCCCAAGTCTACTTCAAAGGCCAAAAATAGACATCCATATTAATGAACAGCGTATACAAAAAAGGGGGGAATGCCGCTTAATCCTGTACATTGTTGTTCTTTTTGTTTTTAATAGGAGGGTTAGTTATATTTTTTGTGCACAATGGAAGATCATTGCATTCATCCAGTAAAGTTCCATGCAATAATTGCATATACCGTATTTGCGGGCGTAAAGGCCGCAGTATTTTTGGAAGAGAAAATATTAAAAAGTCGGGATGCAGCCTTTACGCCAAAACAGTAAAAATCACAAGTCAAAACAGCACGTCCATTATTAGTAGGCAACTTCATACAAAAAAATATATTAACAAAATTGACTTGAAAACACATCGGACAAGATCTAGTCTGAACCACGTCAGCAGCAAATTTAAAGAAGTTATCTTTTTAATCGTTGTGCAACCAAAGAAATAAGAAGAAAATTGACCAGAAACTCGTACTAAAAATCGTACTTGTAAAAATGTCCTTAGACAGCGCACGGCCCGGGTACGTAACCAAATCAAAATCATACCTCGCTCACACACTTTGTGGTGCATGGGGAGCTAAGGGGCTGGGAGTTGCCAACAAATCCAACGCACCTTCGGAGATTCACAGCGCGCAATCGTCTGTGTTCTTAACTTTTCAGTAAGATAATTCTGAATTATAATCAAGACTATCTAATTAATTAAAGCGACAAACTAACTTCGGTAGATCTCTAATAACAATACAAAAGCTTGTTTATTTTCTCCATTTGGCGGTACGATAGGGGTAAGACCGGATAAAATTATATGGCCACAGCTTGGATATGGCAGGATTATATTAGTGCCGACTCACTGCATGCAAGCTAAAAATGGCCATTCAGGTTTCTGTATGCATGCAAAGCGCCCTCTAGTGTCTAATGAATGTGCTAATCTGCCTAAAAATCGATGAAGATTTGCTAAATTTCAATCATTGTTTAGGTAAACTTCCTGTAAATTTATAAAATGATTGATAATTTTGGTATTATTTTGGAGGAAAAATAGAGTTCTACGAGAAAATTACGATTATTTTTCTTTGGTCCGTTTTTTGTTTCCCCTTTTTTTCCTTTTTTTTCTTTTCTCTATGAAATGTCAAAGTTGGGGGTGCGGCCTATGCGGAGGTGCGGCCTTATCGCCGGCAAATACGGTAACTGTTTTCCCCCTGCTGTGCCATTAACTAGCATCTAACAGAATTTCCCTTCACTTCACACAAATGCAATCATGTTTAATATATCTAATGAAATATAAAAGATGCATAAATGGGCAGACAGTTGGATGAGCACAGTGTAAAGTACATTCTTCCCTCTAAAATAGATTTCTTTCAACAATTAAAGTGTCCTAATTCAAGCAAATGCAATCATTGCATTCAGCCATGAAGTGTACATACACTATGCTACAAACATTACCATCTCGCAGAACTTCCCCTTCACTTCATACAAATGCAACGATTGCATTCAACCAACGATTGCATTCAACCAGTGTCCTTCTTCCTCCTCCGTGGATGTGTTAGACCGGTAGTAAAGAGGTGTGATAGAGAGAAGGTTGCCAGACTGCGGGGGTTGTCAAGCGACATCACCAGGTGTTGTAGCATGTGCAGTCACCTTGCTATTGTATAGCTAGGTGTCTAGGATTAGTGTATCGGTCTTGCCCTATTTAGACTGCGGGATACTGTGCATTTGGTATGTTGTCCATAGAAAAATTATTATTATCAAATTTAGTGACCTTTAAAAATATTAAGCGCAATGTAAAGTACAGAACTGCTCTTCCCTCTAAAATAGATTTCTTTGACAAATTAAATGCGTCCTAATTCAGTACTTTGTCCCATGTATGTGCCCGTTCTCTATAGGGTCATCACATTTGCTTATTTATGCAGTGTTACAATCTTCCCACTCACACAAATTTCCCTCATTTCCATAAGTTTGCTCCAGTCAAGCAGCTGTAAGGGAATTTAACTTGAAAGACTTGTCTGTAGCCTCTTCTATTTTTAACTAGGTTGATCTTTTGATCTGTCTCTGAACGCATATTGCTCTAATGACCCATATAGAATGATTGAGAGGTACAGTCCACTAGGCACTAAGGGGTCTTCTTTCTCACTGTTTCATCATCTAAAGTAGATCATGCCCTCTCTCTCTATCTCTCTTTTTTCTTTCTCTCTCCTCTCCCCCCCCCTCTCCCTCTCCCCCCCCCCCTCTCCCTCTCTCCCCCCCCTCTCCCTCTCTCCTCTCTCCTCTCTCTTCTTCTCTTCTCTCTCTTCCTCTCTCACCCTCTCTTCCTCTCTCCTCTCTCTTCCTCTCTCACCCCCTCTTCATCATTCTCTCTCCCCCTTTCTTCATCTCTCTCTCTTCCCCTCTCTTCATCTCTCTCTTTACTCCTCTCTCTCCCTCTCTCTCTTCCTCTCTTCCTCTCCCACTCATTCTCTCTTCCTTTCTCTCTTCCTCTCTTCCTTCCTCTCTTCCTTCCTCTCTTCCTTTCTTTCTCTCTTCCTCTCCCTCTCCCTCTCTTCCTCTCCCTCTCTTCCTCTCTCATCCTCTCCCTCTCTCATCCTCTCCCTCTCTTCCTCTCTTCATCTCTCTATCTCTCTCTGTCCTTCCTATATCCTTTTCATCCTCTCTCTCTCTCTCTCTCTCTTTCTCTCTTTCCATCTCTCTCCATGATCACTCCGCCCTCTTTCAAGAAGCATTTTCCAAACTTATGCAAATTCACAGTGTGAAGTTTCTCCTTTGAACGGTTGAATCCTAAGAATGAGATACCATTGACTTGAGTCTATAATGGAAAATGTTTGTTGTGCTCAGCGTAATAAAATGGTGTCCTACAGGCTAATCGAAAATATAAAATAGATATGAATAGAAAATTAACATTTCAATTAAAGATATAAAGTGATGGAATACTGGACAGAGAGGAAAAAAGAAAAAAAGATTTTGTATCAAGATTTTGCTGATTTGTTTCTGTAAATAGCAATTTCCTGAATATGCTTATATCTTGAAAGAACAAAATGCTAGTCTTTCTTTATCAATTCAAATATTATTCATTGGGCTAACTATTTACCACACTTTGGTGGAGAGAGACCATTTACATAAAATGACATCTGTCAGGCTGCAAGAACTACATTACTTTTAGGTGCTGAACCCACACCTTTGTGTTTTGGATCAGCCGCTTTTAAAAACAGTGCCTCTCTATTCATAGTTGAACATGAACTACTTATTGGAAATGTCATTCTTTGTTATTGCTAGTAATGCACACATGAGGCTACTTTTATCATGCCAACAAGAGTCTGGATTGATGAGCGTTAAAAGGCTAGGGCAAGGATGTTTGAAAGGGAATCTTGGGCTTCATATGAGCTTGTCATACAGACATTGTTCTTGTTATAGCATGCAGCAAATTCATTAGCTGCTGCCCTTGACAATTGACAATAAACCTAATTTCAATACCATGCACAATCCTGGTAATAGGTAATGATGTATGGGAGAGAGAAAGAGAAGAGGTGGAGATATCATAGAAAGAGACAATGGGAATTGTTAGGGAGAGAGAGAAAGAGGAGAGAAAGAAAGAGGAGAGAGAGAGGGAAGATAACCGGAGACACAGAGAGAATGAGGGGAATGAGGAAGAAATAGAAATATGAAGAGAGAGAAGGGGAAAGAGAGAGAGAGAGGGAGAAAGAGAGAGAGAGAGAGAGGTTGGGGGAGTTGGGAGGGGAAAATAGATTGAGAGGTTCTACTATTAAAAACTGAACATACAACAATCATGTTCACCTAACGGATTGAAATCTTTCCCTCAATCTATCCATGCAGTTTTATAGTATACATTTATGAATGTAAACATTATTAATGTAATTTGTTCATAGTAAACAACCGTCACACTGCAAAGGAATGTCCAAAAAGCCTTTATGCCTGGCAAAATAAGCATGAATAAACAATCAGCAGCTATATTTAAAATAGTATTTCCCCGAGAGCAAAATCAATCATCTAGAGTCCGACACATATTCAGAAAAGTCTGGAAAGTCCCAATGAAATTTTTACAACTTATACATGCCCCCGGAGTAAAAAAGCTTTCACTGCTCTGGAAAAGTGAAAAACCATGCATTTTTGATGGATGGCGGCAGTATCAAGATCACTTAGAGGTGTGAGGTATCAACGCTGTCTCAAGGTGGTGTTATTAATCATTGTAATGCCCTCCATCCATCTCAGAGAACCGATTCTGAAAATTGATATGTTTTCTGAGAATAAGAGAGAGTTGTCAAGAGTAACGGTTGTGCTTTTAATAGAACTGTGCTGAGCTTAAATGATATGTTCTCGTTCTGATCCTCATCTTCCTATAACCATCTTGGAAAACCGATTCTGAAAATTGATGTGTTTCCTGAGAATAAGAGAGAGTTGTCTAGAGTAACGATTGTGCTTTTAATAGAATTGTGCTGAGCTTAAATGATATGTTCTCGTTTGTTCTGAACCTCCTTCTCATCTTTCTATATCCATCTAAGAGAACCGAGTTTGAAAATTGATATGTTTCATGAGAATAAGAGAGAGAGTTGTGAAGAGTAACAGTTGTGCTTTTAATAGAATTGTGTTGAGCTTAAATGATATGTTCTCGTTTGTTCTGAACCTCGTTCTCGTCTCTCTATATCCATCTAAGAGAACAGAGTTTGAAAATTAATGTGTTTCCTGAGAATAAGAGAGAGCTGTCAAGAGTAACGATTGTGCTTTTAATAGAATTGTGCTGAACTTAAATGATATGTTCTTGTTCTGAACCTGGTTCTCGTCCTCCTATATCCATCTTGGAAAACCGATTCTGAAAATTGATATGTTTCCTGAGAATAAGAGAGTTGTCAGAGTAACGGTTGTGCTTTTGATAGAATTGTGTTGAGCTTAAATAATGTGTTCTCGCTTGTTCTGAAGCTCGTCTGCGTCTTTCTGTATCCATATCAGAGAACCGATTTTGAAAATTGATATGTTTTCTGAGAATAAGAGAGAATTGTCAAGAGTAACAGTTGTGCTTTTACTAATAGAATTGTGCTGAGCTTAAATAATGTGTTCTCGCTTGTTCTGAAGCTCGTCTGCGTCTTTCTGTATCCATATCAGAGAACCGATTTTGAAAATTGATATGTTTTCTGAGAATAAGAGAGAATTGTCAAGAGTAACAGTTGTGCTTTTACTAATAGAATTGTGCTGAGCTTAAATGATATGTTCTCCCTTGTTCTGAACCTCATTCTCGTCCTCCTATATCCATCTATAAAGAGAACCGAGTTTGAAAATTGATATGTTTCCTGAGAATAAGAGAGAGTTGTCTAGAGTAACGATTGTGCTTTTAATAGAATTGTGCTGAGCTTAAATATTATGTTCTCCCTTGTTCTGAACCTCGTCCTCCTATATCCATCTTGGAAAACCGAGTTTGAAAATTGATATGTTTCCTGAGAATAAGAGAGAGTTGTCAAGAGTAACGATTGTGCTTTTAAAAGAATTGTGCTGAGCTTAAATGATATGTTCTTGTTCTGAACCTCGTCCTCCTATATCCATCTTGGAAAACCGAGTTTGAAAATTAATATGTTTCATGAGAATAAGAGAGAGTTGTCAAAAGTAACGGTTGTGCTTTTGTTAGAATTGTGCTTAGCTTAAATAATATGTTCTCGTTTGTTCTGAACCTCCTCCTCCTATATTCATCTTGGAAAACTGATTCTGAAAATTGATATGTTTCCTGAGAATAAGAGATATAGTTGTCAAGAGTAATGGTTGTACTTTTAATAGAATTGTGCTGAGCTTAAATAATATGTCCTTGTTCTGAACCTCATCCTCCTATATCCATCTAGGAAAACCGATTCTGTAAATTTATATGTTTCCTGAGAATAAGAGAGAGTTGTCAAGAGTAATGGTTGTGCTTTTAATAGAATTGTGTTGAGCTTAAATAATATGTTCTTGCTTGTCTGAAGCTGAAATGGACATGTATGTATGGGTAGGAAAGTAGATTTAGATTAGTGTGTTTTCCTGGAAATGCGAAATATACATTGTAGAAAAAAACATTGCTTTGCATGATATCATATACTCTCCATGGGATCATGATTTGTCTGTTGAGAGCCAGAAGGGCATTAGTTATATTTTTAAATAATATGAGTTAATATCCTTCTGTCTCTATGCAGAGGGTATATTCTTTTTATCATGTATTTATCAGTCTTTTATCCTGAATTTGTTTATATTTTAAGCCCTGAAATGTAAAGTTCGTCAACTTAATTCCAAATTCTGTCAAATTTTGTTTTACCATGCTAGGGAAGAAAGGAAAATCAATCATGCCAATCTTTGCTATTAGAAAAAGAAAAAGAAATTGTTTGTGGTGTATAATGTACAGCTTTCAATGAGATCAATGAAGTTTATTTATAGTGCACAAACATTTAGTTGATCGTTAAACTTAATTTATATATGGGTTAACTAAAGATATCTTTAGTTTAGGTATTTCTGCACGGTTAATTTACATAATAGATTGTTTAGACCAGCAGGAAAAAAGTGCTGAAAATCACATTGTAAAGCATAAACAATTTGAGACTGCACATTGTGTCAATGGTGTGATCAATAGATTCTTTATTTTTGCATGTTATTTTTAATAGCTATTGTACATTTCAATCACGTTCTTCAGGCAGCTGGATAAACAAGCCAGTTTCACTGTACTGGGTATTAGTTTAGAATGTATCATTAATTCATCATTACAAGGACTTCTGTCTACCTTTAAACACATAATACGACTATGAGAATAAGAAAGTGAGAGCTAGCCCCTTGACGGTCCATGTACATTATTCATCTAGGATAGGATATGAATTATGCAAGGTACTTCATACTGTTTTCACTTTATATGTCGTAGCACCATGGCCTTGATTAATGGGCACAATAACGACAGTGGACAGTAGGAATTGCAGAATAGTAGAGTGAACAACAGAGTTTTCGTGTAGCTTGTTAGAAAGTGGATTACTTTAGTAAATTAGAATTTAACCGTGTCTGTTTTGGAGATGGAAAAGGGCATTTTAGATTGATGGCTTGATGTGATGAATATGGCACTCATATGTCATTTTCAATTTATAGTTTAGGGGATGTAAATGAGAGTAGGGCAGTGACCTTACTATGGAAGGGGGAGGGGGAAGGTGTTATGAGCCCCCTATCAAATGACAAGACATCCCCTCTCTCTCTCCACCCCCTTTCTCACTCTCCCTTCCTCCCCCTCCCTCTTTTTCTATGTATATCCCCTTCTCTCACTCTCTCTCTTTCTCTCTCTCTTTCTCTCTCTCTTTCTCTTTCTCTCTCTCTCTCTCTCTCTCTTCCTTCCTTTCCTCCTTCATATGCTTTCTCTCCCTGACGTATATATTTTGTATGTTTCTTCCCCTTTCTGTGCATGTCTCTCTTTAAATCTATTTCTCTGTATATGTATCTATACATCTCTCTCTCTCTCTCTCTCTCTCTCTCTCTCTCTCTCTCTCCTCCCTCTCTCCCCTCCCGCCCTCCCTCATATGCTATCTCTTCCTGGCACCCTTCTCCCCTCTCCATATTTATCAATACTCCCAATCAGGATGCATTCTCATACTCAACGCATAAGTCAAGCTACCATTGGATGGGAGGTGGTCATAACCCCATTAAGCTATGCCCTATTGATTATCTTCATCCACTTCAAGCCTTCATTTACCTATGTTTATAGCAAACCACAATACGGCCGCATATGACCAAGCATATTATAGTCACCATACCTTTGTGAAGTGTCGTCTGTCTAACATGGTAGATTGAACAGGAATGTTATTTTTGGTCTGCATGATAAACACCTCACATTTGCAATTCATCTTTACTTAATGGTAAGTTTGTACTTGATCTTTACCCTTATGTTTGCACATAGATTTGAATAATTCTATAAGATAAATATTTTTAGGCAATTTCCTGTCAATATATTTAGGTTACTATTTTTCATTCATGTACCGCATCGCCATATGCCTTAGAATGTGTAGGTGCAAATCCTTCTAAATATTTAATGAACAGAATCCAGTTATTTTATTTTATGTAATGTAGTAAATTATAGATGTCATACATGTAGATATGGTAACAGTTTCAAAAGTTCAAGTATCTTTTGATATTTTATCATGCATTTGTAAACTTGTACTTGTATAATACATTGTATATAACTTGATGCATTATCCCATGACTGTAAATATATGATTTTAAAAAATACAAATCTTGATGTTTATATATATATGTCAAAAGTGTTTTATCCTGTAAATTGAACCTAAGTAATATTTTGCAGCTATCATATATGTGGTGTATACTTGAAATCTAGGATAAGAAATTTGATAGTAAATGTTATGTTAACATGAACATATTTACAAATTTGTCTACTGCTTACTATTATTTAAAAGTAATCAAACATTTATGTTGACCCGAACAAGTGTAAAAGTTTAAGGATGCCCCCTGGATTTCCAGCTTGTGTACCGTGCAGACCTCCATATACATGTACCTGCTTTCTGGAGAGTGTCATGCCGTTTCCTGCTATTCATACAGGGAAAGGGCATTGACAAATTGGCCCACAGCCCATTTCTCTCCTGGGTGCAGAGTGGCAAAAGTATGTGTAGATAAATGTCTCGCTACAAAGGACATGATTGACAAATTTTTGATATAAACCAAAACCAGATCTAGATGATTCGTTGGACTTATATATACAGTCAAACCTGCTTCAGTGACCACCTGTCTACAAAAACCACATTTTTTGTTTCCGTTGAAAACGGTTTCTCATTGAAACATGTACTAAAGGAACCTGTCTACAAAGACTACTTTTTGTATTTCCCTTGTGTGGTCGCTATAGACAGGTTTGACTGGACTACTACTCCTTTTCATGTGGTGGAGGTAGAGCTCTGTGTACCCAGGAGTGTATAGTAAAGGTCTCTTTAGAGTTCACATTTCTGTTTTGTTATGACACCCATTGTGCCTTGACATTATTTATTGTTGAGATGCCAGAGTAACTAGTGCTCAAGTATATTAGGCACCCATTTACACCTGTATGGAGAGTAGCCCATGCAGATGAATTGTCTTGCCAAAGGACATTAGTGCAGCGTAGCTAGAATTAAAAGTACTTACCTTGAGATGTACAGTTCGGTGACTTCTCCAGAAGAACAAAACACCACTATTAAAGATGAAGTTGAGCTCTGGTCATGCAATTGCATTGTGAAAGAAACGTTGTTGAATCGATCAGAAAAGGTTGATCATCTAGCATATAAGTATTGGTGTGTACTGCAAGGTTCTGAAATCATCAAAATGATAAGATTTTGGCCCAGTCTCGGTAAAGTTACAAGCACTGTACACAGAATGATGTATATGAAGAGCCATGCTTTTCAGGGAACATTTTTTATCTGATGTTCTTCAACACTTGCATAATACAATGATAACGCTCACAAATTATTTTTCACCCCTTCCCAGAACTCGGCCTTCTCTTTAAGTCTGAGACCATATCTCATTAAACTCCAGAACAAGCACTACCAATGTGTATTCTTAGATATCTCAGAATGTTTTGTGACTGGGATTTCTTGATTTACCATTTTCAAATGCTCATGTTTAGATGTAATCTTTTAAGGTAGTGAAAACTTCCTGTTTAACAGCTTGAAAAAAGCACGGTATAGGGTAATTTGCTTCTGCAGCTCTGTGAGGCTCTTTCACACCATCCAAGCTCACTCCGCTAATTTTCCAAATGATTTGTGATCGGCACATCAACAACAAAAAACTGTTGTCAAATAGTTCACAAATACATAATTCTTTGTATTTATTACTTTCACTGACTTCACCAATCAGATACAAAGTATTAAAACAACTTGTTTTGGTACTGAATCTAGAATTGTTCCTGAAATTGTAGTAAGGAAGGTTTTTTTTCTTCATTTAAAGATGACCACCCCTCTTCTAGTAAAAGAAAACAAGCCATGTTCTTGAAACTTTTACAAATTAATTATGCATAGTGCGCAGAGCAGTCTTGCTGCAACCAATCTTCTTCCTGCAACAAATCTTCTTCCTAATTTGTAGCTCTTTTATGTAGGGCCATTAGGAACTGAATTTTTAATTTGTATCCATGATGTATCACAGATAAAATGCCATACAAGACCTGCCTTTGCAAAGACGGTTAATTTAAACTCTTATGTTTTGAAACGCATTAAATAACACTTTATGTAATCTATACCCCTAAATATCCCCCCCCCCCAAGCCTATGCTGGTTTCATTTTTTGATTGAAAAACTGGTTTATAAAGAGACCTTTTATGAAATATTTCAATAAATGACAATGTAATGAAATGTAGATTGATCAGCAGTAACTTATATTAACCAAGCAACCAGTCTATGAATTTAAGACCTCATTACTGTCAACGTACAAATAGGTCTGTTCAGGGGTCCATTGACATCTACAGGCAATAACGGATATTGAGTATCTATAGGCAATATTAATATTCTCTATTTCAAGAAATGAAAGCATGGACTTCAGCCAAACTGAACTCTGTCAGGAAAGCACAAACATATAATGCAGTCTCAGAAGAGTGATAAGGTTACAACTTGTCTTTCAAGGGCCCCACATATATTACCCTTTACATCATATCTATGAACCAGAGATAGAACGCTGAGAGAAAATTACAGACGAGGTTAATCAGTTGAAGACTTTATTTGTAGGCTGTACTTGAAGGTTTGATTAAAAAATCCTTTCTTTTCAATTTTGGAAGCATTTCAGCCATCTTGGAAAGATGTGAAACCAGACAAAACATAACAAAACAATTTGTACAAAAGTGCAGACGCAGTGTGAGCTCTGTTTGTTCACAATTGCCTCACTGTGAAAGTATGTCAAATGCTAGCTGTGTTCAGGGAAAAAATTAATATTTATTTTTCGGGGGCTACTTTTCAACCTTGCCTGCATGAAAATAACATTCTAAAATTTGTTTTGCATTGAACTCTATGCAAATTTACTGGGGCTCTTTTCTGATTTTCGGGGGCTCTTTTGGGCATTTCGGGGGCTAATTCGCCCCGAGCCCCCGTGTATTTTTTTCACTGGCTGTGTTATACTGTGATGCAAGCAGAATGTGATTCTGTATGTGCATGGCCATGATGTATGTGACATATAGAACACAAAGTGTTAAAAGTATATGTTTACATGGCATTGTAAACTCTATGAAAGTTACAAATATTCTTTGTGTTTACACTCTAGTGTACAAAGATTGGGATTCTATATGTATTCACAGTGTGTCACCTATTGTAAAATAGTGTGAAGAAAGTGTGTATGCATTGTAAACACTCTGAAAGTGTTTAGATACTCGTTATTCACACTGATGCAGAAAAATATGTTAGTCTCTAGCCACAGAATGTTACACAGTGTAAACTAGTGTGAATACAGGGTGTTGTTAACACAATGAAAATAACTCTGATACGATGTGTTCACACTGTGATGTATACATGTACATAGTGAGTTGCTATGTAGCCACAGTGTGTTACACACAGTGTAAAACTAGTGTGAATACAGGGTGCTGTTAAAGGTACTATGTCCCATTTGCAGGCCCAAAAAATGAAAAGGTTAAATTCCATCAGCATAAGAACTTCCCTAAAAAAAGTGGGGCTTGAAAATGTCTTCAAGTGGGAAAATAACAACTATTAGTTGTCAAATCGACTTAGGAGCTATAGAGCTAATAAGTAATAGTCTTGATTTCAGACCATTGTACTGAATGGTCATACGTTTTATGCTGCGCAAAGATTAAATCAGTGGGTAAAAAGAAGTGGGTTGTTGATGTAGACAAATGCTCATGTACCCTTTACAGCTCATATTATGTATGCTATTATCAGAGAAGAAAAAAAGCCAGTCATTCACTCAATAGTGTCTGACAGTGAAGTCTAGCAAGTAAACAGATTTCCTTGCATAATTTGAATATTAGGACACTGCTAACATTAGAATTTCACAGATAGGACATACATGACATATTCATAATTCCTGCAAAGTTCTACAGAATTTGAGGTTGGTTGCAAAAGGGACATAGTACCTTTAACACAATGAAAATAACTCTGATACTATGTGTTCACACTATGATGTATGCATACTGATTCGCTATGTAGCCATGGTGTGTTACACAGTGTAAGAGAAATGTGCTCGAAAGTGCCACAAGTCACCTCTCTGTGTGTTCAAAAGGCATGCAACACCTTGAAACACTTATGACACTGTGTTACACTGTGCAGTACGGTGGGTGAGAAAACGTATTGTTTCCTGGAGGTCATTTGAAAACAGGACCATCTTTCATTTAGTTGGCACAACCCCAGCCATCCCTACTGAACAGGATGAGCTTCTTTACCCCCTCCCTTCTCCTCCCTCCTCAACCCTAGGATTGCATACTGATCAGTAGGCTCAAATGACCATCACGTATCTTCTCTAGTTACTGTTTACATGCATTTACAATGCCTGTGACACAGTGCAATACTGTATTGTTTTGAGATGAGGGTTAGCAACCGAGGTGATGTCCACTTACTGTAGACAACACAACCCCAGCCATCCCTACTGAACAGGATGGACTTATTTACCCCCTTCCCTTTGCCCCCCTCCTCAACCCCAGCATTGCATTAGGTAATAAGAAAATTGATCAGAAGGCTCAAACGACCATCACGTATCTTCTCTATTTACTGTTTTTAATTGTCTCAGTAATATTGATTCTAAAACAAAATTCTGGATTTATCTCATGCTGCAATCATAAATTTAAACCTTTAGGTCAGTCAGGAATCCCATGACTTTTACGAGCTGATCGCCTGTCTGTCTGTCCGTTTTTTGTTTTCCTAACGGTCTTTATAACACTATAGTCTATTGGGGAAAATGAATATGGTAAAACCGCTTACTCAAAGATCTTTACTTTTTGGAGACATTTTGAAGCGCAATTTTTTTAGGGCTTCAATACTGCACCATATCACAGACACTGATAACAGATAGGGCCGTGCATCTCAGATTTAACATTGTTAAACGATGCCTTATAATACATGCATTTAAACTGCTTGTGACACAGTGCAACACAGTGGGATACTGTATTGTTTTGAGCATGGGCTAACAAACAGAGTGATCTTCACTTAATGTAAGCCAACACCAGCCATCCCTACGGCACGAGGTGGGTTTATTTACCCCTTTCATCTCCCCCTCAACTCCAGGATTGCTTTAGGTTTAAGAGTATTGATCAGAAGGCTCAAATGACCATCACGAATCCTCTCTATTTGCTGGGTCAATGGATGAGTGTAGCGATTCATTCAAGGAATGCTTTCTAATGAGGTTTGTGTCTTCCTGGATGCAGCAGGTACTAAGTTAATAATATGCTGAGTATTTTGTAGGACCGTCAGGGGCATTCTTTTGTTAAAATTGTTATCGAAAGATGGAAAGTACCTTTTATTTATTTATTTATTTATTTATTTATTCCGTTTTATTTTAACAGGGTAGCCCCGTCAGTAATCAAAGTACTGTTTTCCAGGGGGCCCTGTACATAAATGAACATATATGAAGAAACAAACTACTTGAACAATATAAACATCATGGAAAACATCAATACATAGCAACATATAACAGAAAGTGAGTAAAGAGTAAGAGTGGATAATGAAACAAAGCCGTAGTAAGAATGATAAATTTCAATGAGCAATTTCAAATCGATAACAATATACTCTGATTATTATCAATGATCTATTTAGATTTTAACAAATTATTATATTGAGAAATTTATGTAAATATTCATGAAAGAAATAAATAAAGAAAGAAAGGCAAATTTATCTTTAAGATCGCTGCTTAAAATAGAGAGAACAAAAATTATTCTTGGTCGGGGCATTTCGAACTGAGTGGGGTAGGCTATTCCACTGAAGAGCACCATCAACTGAGAAGGCACGTTTTCCACATTCTGTTTTAATTCTTGGAATAATGACGCCCAAATTGTCAGCATTCCTTGTTGAGTATCTATGAGTATGGGCGGACAGGGTGAACATATCATATAAATATGATGGGGCACTATTATTCATAACATCATACATTAATTTACTTTTATTAAACTCCCATCTTTTTTCCATGTCAATCCATCTTAGGGTACTAAACATTTCAGATGTGGGAATCAAAGTATTTATTTTCAGGACAATTCTTGCCATCTGCTTGTGTTGCTTAATCAAGATATCTTTTGTTCTTTTAGTACAAGTACTCCATGAAACACTACAATAGTCATAGTAAGGAAGGATAAGGGAATTGGCAAGTAGTTTGGCACTATCGATTGTGAGATATTCCCTGACTCTACGAAGTAGGGCCAACCTAGAGGCAATTTTATTTGAAGTGTATTTCACATGATCCTGCCACGTCATGTGCTGGTCTAGACAAACTCCCAGATATTTTACACTTTGAACTTGCTTGATTGGTACATTAGAAACTTTTATTGCGATTGGTGTGTATTGCAAGTTCAGCAATTTCTGCGGTGTTCCAAAAATCATGAAGTACCGGTATTTGATTTCATTTCTGGTAAAAGTTTCACAAAAGCAAATTATGGTATCAATCAAAATCACATTAGTAAACTATCTGTTTTCTTTTGAAGCATATCTATCTCATCTATGATAAACATTATTTTTTCAGAATCTTTCAAAGCCGCTATCAATGGCTTTAAGCCATCTCTCAGGTGCTGATTTAATGATTATGTCAAGGATATTATTTTTTCAAAATAAGTTCCTAGTCAACAAATTTACTATTGCATATTTTGAAACATAGCCCTACAAATATAATGATATATCATGAGCCCCAAAACACCTGCTATCATTCTATCACAGAATGATTTCTCATTTTTTTCCTTTTATAACAATAGGTCTTCACTTTAAAGGCATCGTTTAACAATGTTAAATCTGAGATGCACGGCCCTATGTGTTTATCAGTATCTGTGATATTGTGTAATATTGAAGCCCCCAAAAACTGCACTTCAAAAAATGATCTTCAAAAAATGATCAAGAAGTGACTCAAAAAAGTAAAAATCTTTGAGTGACCGGTTTTACCATACTCGTTTTCCCCAGTAGACTGTAGTTTCATGAAAACCGTTAGGAACACACAAAATTTGATTTAAATTTCCAATCATAAATATCTTGATAATCAGACAGGCGATCAGCTTGTAAAAGTCATGGGGTTCCTGACTGACCTAAAGGTTTATAATTATCATTGCGACATGAGCTAAATCCAGGATTTCGTTTCAGAATCTGAGTCAAAGTTACCCAATCCCTTTAATGTCTTTATCTAAACATGTTCACATCTCATGAAGATTGTGAAAACCCATTATTGGTTGATTATAAAGAATATGATCATAGAGGGTGCTATATACGTATGATGAATTATTACATCCAACTATTAGCACCATGTGATCAACTTATCTATGCCAACAATGAGTTTCAATCCAAATGCATAAATTCCATGGCATGGGGGGATAAACATCTATTAATTCCCCTTATACTTCTCATGTGACCTGCCATATCAAACAAATGTATTTCCTGAATTGCTGAGGTAGCTAAAAAAGCACTGTGACGACCCCTTTTTTCATTCTCAATTTTCGAAGTGAAAATGCTCTATGCCTCGTGGACATTCTATGGCAATATCTGTTGTGGAGCAATTGGTTTATCTCTCTCTCAGAATCCAAGGAAGCCTGAACAATCATGCAGATAGGTTAAAGGGTGCTAGTGCCCTCTAGTGTTGAAGGCACCACAGGCTTGAAACTTTGCCTACCTAAATTCACTGCTCCTAAACATCTGCAAATGTAATTACGATTTCATCTCCGAAATTATGCCAAGTGCGAATGTCATGGTCCAGTGGCTGAGTGCACGCGGCTGAATTTTCGAGGTCATTCGGACTCAACCTGATTCTCAACCTGGTTATCGTCTTGGAATTTATAAACATTTTTCCAGCCTTCTTGAGATAGTGCAAGTCAAATGATGTACCGGTAATCATTTCAAAATTCCACTTCATCTTAAAATTTGGTTTCATCCAATTGGATGTATAGCCAAGAAGTTTTCAAGTTTTTTCCTGCCGGTTTCCACCTGGCAAATATCTGATCCCGATGTCATGAAAAAAATTGTAGCTGTTGTTGTCCCTGTCTGTAACATTGGTAGATTTCATTTTGGAAATCATGTTATTAGATTTATTGGAAGTAAAAAAAAAAAAACACTTGCAATTCATCCTATATTCATGTTAGAATTAGCTGCTACAACGAAAAAAATCCTGTTGATTTTAGATGGCATGGCACATATTTTATTAGGCAGTGTTATATTTTTTGCTTGTCATAATTTGAGCTAATTAACTACCAAACATAAGTCACAAGAATAGATTTAACCTTTAAAAAATCAATAATCGCATTAGTTTTCAGGGAAAATTTGGTTATCTAATGATATTGTTAAGTACCGGTAGGTAAGACATTTAGACCTCAAATGGTACAGTTTATACAAAAATTGTTTTTGAAATATATAATGAGACAAATAGTTAACATTGCAGTAACTTTTTGGTTAAAGTAGTTATATGGCATTCCTCTCAAAACTTCATTCATATTTTTTCAAAATAGGTACTTATAATGAGAGATTGCAAAGTTGAAGACCCTTTTGACATTGTAAAATTTTTGAAATGAGAACTTTAATAGTTTTGTCCGTGATAATTAATCTTTTCCAAAGGAAATGACCGTTTCATCTTGGATATTGGGAGCAAAGTCCAATGTCATTCATTTTGTCCATTTTTATATCTGTATTGAAGAGTATAATTGGCTGGATGCACTAAAATTGAGAGTTACTCTCATTCCTTTTTACGTGTATATTAAATGTATATGTGGTCTACTGATTATGTCCTATCAACACAAAATGTGATAGCATTCAAATTGCTGTATATTGAAAACATCACAAAACTTTTAATGATACCCACAATCAATGATGTTTATAAAATAATAGACTTATATATAAAACCTGTTGCATCAAATTTCTCTGAAAATGATTATGGTGTAATTTTAGAATGATTCAATCTACTTTTGTATTATACCTAATTGTATAATTACACAAATTGCTATAAATAATCCAGACATATCTGTAATACTCTGAACATACATGTACATGCGTAATGTACCAGTATTTGAATATGAGAATTTGATAGCTTAGTCAACTTTATACTTTCCTTACATGTTTTATTACCAGTAGCTGGTGCAATATTTTGATGTGACAACTTTTAGGGAAAGTATCTTATCGGCATTAGCTTTAGAGTGTTTAGCTCTCTCAGTGTAAAAGCAACCACTCTTCATATTGACACCACAAAAGGGATAAGATTCACTATAGTGTGAACTCAACCAGGTAGCTTGATAATTACATATCAATATTCAGGAGTTTGTCTTGTAGTGTGGAAGCACCCAGCAGTGGCTAGGTTGTGTATGTATGATGCAAATGTAATTATTTGACAAATCAATAAGTGAGCCAAGGCTTTAGAGCTCCATTAGTTGGGAGGGGAGATGTGAGAGGCATCGATACCGGGCGTCTATAATTTTCATACAGCGGGATGGAATATGTATTTTGATCCTGTACCTAAATTGGCAAATGTAATCCTCTGTTGCCTTTGCTGGTTAATTTCTAAAGCTACGTGTATGTGACAGATACGGGAGAACTTTTGTGCTTTTATCATAATCAAATTGTCTCAAATGTTGCCATAGCGGGTAAAAGGATCCCTCCAGGAGTTAAAGTCTCCCCTAAGAAGCACTGACTGATAAGGATTGGGTAGGCATATTCCCTTACCAGTCGGCAGTTGTTTGAGATTGATTTTTGGTGGCAATAATTAGATAGCAGCCTGGGGGGTAACTTCCTACGCAACATTGGATTTTTATTTCTATTTATACCTCACCGTCATACCCCGCCTGTCTCCCATGACTAATACATGAAATCTGGCTGTCAGAGCTGAGCTCGACTGACAGAAAGGCGTTTGTGAGCCTCAATTAACCCACCAATGCAGGCAGGAGATACTCTTTAAAAAGCTCAGCAGTGGTTTTAAGTTTGCTGCGTGCTGAGGTAGTAGTTGCTAAGTGGCATACGAAAGGGACTCACTGGAGAGTTAGGTCGGTGCAGTGCTGGGATAGAGAGAGAGAGAGGAGGAGAGAGAGACACCAGTAATGCTCCGTTGGTTAGCTAGGCGATCGTTATACCTACCTCTGCTGCTCTGCTGGCTGGCGGGAGACGCAGCTTTTTAGCTTCATTTTCCCAAAGTCTGGCTAATCTATTACACAGTAAATTGAGACGGCCAGGCCGGTACATGGTACATCATTTGAGGAGGAGAGCGGGCTGACACATTCAGCGGCTTACGGAAGCATCGTCGTGTGTTTGCTGTAACCTTGGATAATATTGGGATTTTATACATGCATTGTGGATAAAGCTCATTTCATTCTCATCTCAAAGTGGATGTTGGGTGTGCAGTGGAGAGTGTACTATAATGCTGCATTGTGTTCTAAATGGGTTTCTCGCTGTTTGTCTGTCTGGTTGTTATAAGCATGGAGCATAGCGCAGCTAGAGTGCAGTGGAAGTAGTTAAGAGGAGAGCATGGATCATGAGGTCCAGCGAGGAGCCGACGCAGGTGTCGGTTTTGACGCCTTGCACACCAGGAAGCATCCATCACTAACATGCAGAGATGAGATGGCAAGTCAGAGGGAAGCAATGGCGTCAGGTTGTATCCCCCGAACGGTCACATTCCATCATCGGCATCCCTCGCCTGGCCCCCACGTGTCAACAGCAACCATCCAATCAGATGACACCGACCCATCAAACAAGTGGCAGAACACGTGGCCTCAAGAGAAACCACCGCGGAGGGGAGGGGGCAACTCCATTAGAGCTACCCTGGCCACCCAACAGGCTATCTCCCTTGCCAAGGTCTCAGAGCTTCAGAAACAGCTTGCAATATTGGAAGAGAAATTAAAAGAGTTACATGCGTTGAGTGAATTAGACGAGGCAAATGTCATCAACCGGCTCTGCTCTGGCTATGCTCGGGAGTACCCCAACAATAATGAGGTGGAACCCCGGGCGGCCTCTCCCATGCCAAGCTTTTATTGCATTTCTCAGGGTGTTAATGAAGCGCATGCAGTCACTGAGAGACATTTAGGAAGTCATATTGACTCAGCAGAAGCCACAGAGAGTGGATTTGTACCGATGAGGGAAGAAGTGGTGACAACTGATACAGCCACCAGCTCACGGATCAAGCGTAAGAGACCAGGTTGGGCCCGTCGCGTCATGTCGGAGCCTACTGGTTATGAGAACCCGCTCTCGGAAACAATCGATGTCTTGTCTTCCAGCTCGGAAATGCAGGAGATCAAATCGCAACTCAACAAACTCTTCAATGGAGACCAACCCGCCGGCGGGGGAGAAGTAAACAGTGAGAGCGCAAACAGCTCCCTCTATTGCTGGGCTCCTAATCAGGCTTCCACATACAATAGTAGTATGGGTCTTGAAGAACCCACCTGTTCTACCGATGCAACAGCCCATCCAATAATCCAATCTCAAGGTTATCATTCCTCTGACTTTCATTCTTACCCCGTCACCATTACCTCTACAGATTTCTCGCATGAGTTCGGGGAGGATATCTGGGAGTTTGATACCTGCGACTTTACCTCCGAGTCCAAGGACACCAGTTGTCACTCCAGCGCTGAATCCCTTGCAGGGAACCGTATTAACCCTATATCAGAATCTTCCCCCCATCCCCAGGTCAACGGTACCACCAAAAGGGTCATCATGGGTCACGGGGACCTGGTAGAGGTCAAGGTGGATTCTGATAACACCCTCAGTGTCGAGAACTGGAGTATGGACGCCAACAGTGATGGGCGAGGTGAGAGCTCTCTTCTGTCCTCCAGTAGCGGTCTTTCCGGTGACTACTCCATGAAGACCTCCCAGTGCAACTCCCAGGGTTCAGGGTCTAACGATGACCGCCCAGGTACCAGCTGCACCCATGCCCCGCCGCTTCGCAGGAACACCGGTTCCTCTGGCTCCTTGACCCGGGCGCGTTCGGTCACCCCGCTCCTGAAGAGGCGTAAACAGTCGGCCATGAATATTACTCTTTCATCGTCGCAGGATGATTCCGGGTCTGATGTTGATGAAGCAGCCCTGCCCTTGTCTTCCCCACGGAGTGAGGAGAGTAAGAGCCCTCATCAGATCTTAAAATCTGCTATCAAAACCACCACGGCCAAAACAGCTAAGCTTAAGAGTCCCAAGAAAGGTAAGGAATATTATCCTCTAGTAATCTGTATTCCTGGCACATACTGTACCAAGTCATTTATAACCAATGTGTTCCAATGAAAAGGAGGTCATTTTTTTGTACGAATGTTGTCTCTAATATACATGTTTTACATCATAATCGTTTGTGCTCTTGTACTATAACCTCTATATACTCAAGGTAACAGTGCCACTGTTAAATGAATATGTGATGTCTTGTATACATGTACAATATATCCAATGTCAGAATGTATGGAATATATGAAGTGAAGAGTGCTAGAAAGGTGCCAGCCAGATCATTTTTCATACCATCTATTCAGAGCCAGTAGGGCATTCAATCTTTATCAAAGGAGTTACCGCCATTTTGGCTCGGCTAAATAGAGAATAATCATTGTAATGTAGCTGTAAGCAGTTATTTGTAGTGTGTGCTGTATCACTTGGGTATTTTCATAAATAATTGTATTTCGAAGGTCTTTATGCTATGTGATGGGGTATGAAGAGAGGTTCATAGAATTGTAATGAAAAATAATGAAGATAAATTGTTTTTATCTTCCTATATACACATGTACACACAAACTATTCGTACCAAGCTACTTTTACTGATATATAGCCAAATCATACTCCACGGTGAGCATGCATGAGTCACTTCAGTTCAAATTGTCGTCTTTTAGGGGATATGCTATGTTTTCATCTACTTCTGCAAGTACACACATGGCCGGTAGAGCGATACCTCATACATTCTACTCAATTCAGCATACCGTGTACCGGGCACAATAGCCGCGCGATGCTTCTAGTTCGGGACTCTGTTGCTATGCTAATAATTGATGTGATCATGTATAATTCCATAGCAGGCTTTTAAGGGATATTGAATCATCCCCCTACTGAGTTTCAGCTTGGGTATGCAGTATTCTATGCATTACATTACTGTACAGACACAGAGCTTCATGTTAGCTTCATGCACGAGCTATTCAAATGTGTCATATCGTCTCTCGCCATGACAATGAAATTGACTAAATATTTAAATTTATGGCTCATGTGAGTATGTCTAGAGGTTTGTAATGTTACAAATTTATGAGAATTAATGTTCAATAAATGTAAAATTTTCTTTAAAAATCATCAGCAACATGCCTACATCGATGATATTTTTAAAACTTTGCTTGAGAATTACTTTGAAATAGTTCTCAACAGTTGTGGAAATATTATCACAAGAAATACCAGCTTGTATCTTATGAAAGGGCCCCCCATGTTCTAAGAGATTTATAAAATATCATGTACACTGCTATCTGAGTATTGTTATGATGGTAACCCTCTGCTTAACAATTGATTGATCGATCGTACAAGCTATTGATTGTACATCATGGTCAATTGCAAAATAGCAATTAATTACTAGCTTATCTATGTTCTCATATTACGGGGGCATGTACTTGATCTTTTTGTAAACAATTTGGATTAAATAGCTGTTCTCTAATTTGAACAAAAATTGCATCGGAAAGTCACATACTGGTTGCCCATCTGTCTTTATCAGCAATGAAGTAGAGGTGTGTTCCTACTGAACCAATCACAATGTGAACACTCAAGTGACAGTTTAATCTTCAGTTACTTTACAGTATGAATACCCCGTAGTAAGTTGATTTGTAACCTGCACAATGTGAACAAATCATTGGCATGATATTGTTCATAACCCTGAAAATGTGAACGCTAAATTATCCTGTTACCTATGTCTTATAAAATGTACAATGTTAACGTAGCATTTTTATTCCCCAAGAACTGTGGCGATGAGAACACATCATCCCTAACAACATGAACATGCCAACATTATTCATAACAATTCTTAGAGTGTGAACACATCATTAAGAATTTTATTCATCATAAACTTCATGAACATACGACTGTTATTCCCTTTTGTTTTAAATCAAACAAATAAACACAAACGTACAATTCTTGCAGTATGAAGCTTCATTTGTATGTTACTCCCATTATATAACCCTTACAATGTGAACAGACTTGGAACATGACGACATTGACATGGTATTTCTCATAACCCTTAATGTCCCAGCAACGCAATCTATCATAAATTGCACTTCACTATAGCAATTCAGCTCTCAAATTACTCCCTCATGCTATATGCTATGCATGGTTTCATACATCATGTATACCTGTCAGTCTGAAAATTGGTCGGAAATTCAATAAAGTGGGATCAGCTAGCACCCTTTAGTTGAAGTATTTGTGGTCTATTGCCTTTTTCAAATTTCAAATGTTATGAACATAAGAAGGAATAGAGGCAAACGCACAAGACATGAATTACTGTTATTGCTAGGCAAATCATTAACTTACAAGTCAGGCTTGATCAAGTTACATAAAGGTCACGGAATGCTTTCAACGATATTGCTTTATGGATGCTTTCATGGTGTCTCTACTTTCTTTTCTGTAACTAAGGACTTTTATTGTTTGTCATGGTGTTTCTATTTTTTAAAAACCAAGGCTCTTTTTGTCTACTTAGACCCAGCAAAATTGTGGCTGATATATTTTTAAACGATATAGTCCATGCCCTTTCGGCTTTTAGCAGATGTTTTAATCCTTTATTCTCTTTAATAAGCTGTATTTTTAATGACTAATTTGATGGCCAGTTTGCTATTTCAGGAGGCGGTCAATTTTATTGGGTTGTCTGCCCTTTGGTTGGGTATACTGTGTTGAATACATTATTTCAGAGCATCATAGCTTGGAAAACCATCCCTAAATTAGTCATTGTTTCATAAATCCTGGCAATAACTCTCTGCTCTTTCATCTTCATTGTGTTTAGTTGTATTGATCTTAATCTGTTGAATATGAAGCATGAGATAACTTGGTTAGAGATAGTGGACAATGCCATGGATTAAATGACGTTTCAACCTCAACCATCTTATCCCTCACAGTTTCCCATACTGTCTCTTCCAAGTGTTGCATCTTCTTACTCTCCTTGCTCCCTGTTTACCATTATTCAGAAATATGTCTCTTGTGGGGGGTAAATCTACCCTTTTCCCTTTCTTATTAATTCATGTAACTTTCCACTCTCTGATCCTTTCATAATCTTTCTACCATCTATATCGTCCTTGTTTTCACGAAGTGACGGTAGTGAGGAAAATCGTCACGCAAAGTGAATGCAATTTTTTTTCCCTACCGTCACTTCGTGAAAACAGCGACGATATGTTTAACACGGTTGCAACTACTTTAGAAAAATCACTCAAATGCAATTTCAATATCCTGATGTATGTCTCATAGAAATCATGTTCGGATTATGAAATATCGTCGCTGTTTTCACGAAGTGACGGTAGTGAGAAAAATCGTAACGCAAAGTGAATGCAATTTTGTTTCACTACCGTCACTTCGTGAAAACAGCGACGATATGTCATTCACAATGTGAAGTATAAGGCCATCAAACTTGCCTTAGCTTGATTTTTTTTTAAAGAAGTTGCAATCATGTTGTTTCCTCTCTATAAAACAAGGTCCTCATTAAGGCCTTGATTGAAGCATGTCTTACATACACTGCCCTCTAACCTTGTGGCAGAAGCCAGCTGTTTATTTATCTGCCTTGCTTCATCAAGTTTTCATTATCACTATCTCTGTCCATTCGTCATTCTTTGTCTTTATCTTATCGTTCCTTTCAATATTTTCTCTTGGTATCTGAGTCTGTCTAAGGACCATGTCCTATTTATTCTGCAACCATTCAGTACTGTATGGTTATATACAGTGTTTGAGTAGAGTTTCTTGATGGGTATTCTTTTCAGTGTAATTTCATAAAAATTAGGAAGTATAGAGTTGGAAAGTTAACATTCCCCATTTCCTGAGTCAATTTAAAGAGTTCATTATCACAGATATCTAGTAGTTGTGATGATCAATTGTTGTGTTGATATCCTCCCCCACATCTTAAGTTTGAAAAAAATACTAATTATGGACAAGAGGCTGATGGTTGTCCTTTTGTTTATGATGGTTAGAGAGGGGAGGGGGAGGGAGTCAGTGAGGAATATATTAATATAATAATGATTATAATAGGTCAATTTATATAGCGCAGCTACAATATACTCTGCTGTGCTTAATACAGGGTATCACATTATTACCCGGCTGTAGCTGAGTTGCCATAATAAGGCGCTAAAGCATTCAAGGAATTTCTTCCTACCAGGTACCCATTTACTTCACCTGGGTGGAGAGTGGCAAATTTTTAGTGACAAGATTAATTGGTACTTTACCATTCTATTCCATTTTGTCCCTGAACAAACTTAATTATTTAATTATTCAGTTGACAGTACAACTGCATATTTTCATAAGATAAAGAATGTTTTAAATGAAAGGGTAAGGGTAGAAAACAAACATGCAATTCATTACTCCGTCTGGTAAAACCTACATGTGCCTCCCATGAACTGCAAGAAGAAATGCTCCTAGACACACAACCCCATGTACCAATATGTAATTTATGATTTATGGTCCATTAAACTAAATGAGTCTGGATAAATATGAGGACCTTACTGGGTCAACAATGCTCATACGCTGAGGGCTTCTTTGTAATTGCATGACGCCCGCAACATATTTTCTACCCCTCAAAAAGGGTTATCTAGCTTGAGCATAGCAGAAGCTATTATTCCAGGATGTCTAATTTCAGTAATACAAAAAATATGGATATTTGTCATTATGTTATCTTATTAGATTCCATATTGATGTTTGGATGATTTGTCAATCTGTCACTGAGTAAAGGTTACAGCTATCTTTAAATAGACATTATCCATTTAGCAATCATGATGTTAATGGAACTTACAGAAATTGCAGAATGAGTGTAGGTATTCATATTTCCAGCCTTTTATTTGACAAATAATTATTTTTGCACTAAAATGACGCTTCAATTAATCATCTGTTATTTGAGACATGATGATCATTATTTTCAAATTCTGCAAAAAGATTGAAGAATTGTTAAGTCTTGGTTAAACTGCTTTTTAGCAGCCTTGAAATATACACAGATATATTTAAAATCATTTTGGATAAAGATCTCTTCTTTAAACACCTAACATGATTACAAGGTCTTTATAGAAATCAACCAAAGAGCAGTTTAAACACCTTATTCTATCGCCTAGGGAAGCATGTTCAAATAAAGTAATATGTCATTGTCACATTTCAATCAGTAACATACAAGGCTTTTGAAATTACCTTAGGTTAATATCTCAAAAGTGTTTGCAACCACGTTTTTACCAGGTGACTTGTGGTTACCACAGACATTGAAAATTCAGCATTTCTGTTGCAAAATACACCCACAGAAAAAACCTCATTATGGTTTGAAGATAATTTAATAAATTCTATATTTATATTCTATAAACCGCATAGAGGCATTATGCAATTTGCGGTATATAGAAATATCTTATTATTATTATTCATATAGATGTAATCCTTCTTTTATTCCATCGCCACTTAAAGGGAAAGTCCACCCCCAAAATAAGTTTGTTTCGATAGAGGCAGAATAATAAGAAAATCAGGTGAGTGAAAGTTTGAGCAAATTCTGAATGAAAATAAGAAAGTTATGAATTATTGAAGTTGTGATCAATCAAATACAAATTGGCAACTCTGTGACGTATTATACGAGCTCTCCTTCATTTGCTTTGTGCATAATATTCCATAAAATCATGTTTTCTTCGTTATTGATGACGGAATATATATTTGTTCCTTGCAGGGGGAGTATAAAAACATATTTGCAATTATTATATTTAGGGTGCATGTATGGTTGAAATTTTTCTTGAGGGAAAATGAAAATTTTAGATTTTTTTAGTACTAAGCAAATGGAAGTTGAGCTCGCATTTTACGTCATAGAGTTGCCAATTTGTGTTTGATTGATCACAACTTAAAAAATCCTAACTTCCTTATTTTTAATCGGAATTTGCTCAAACTTTCACTGACTTGTTTCTCTCATTTTTCTACTCCTATTAAAACTAACTTAATTTCAGGGTGGACTTCCCCTTTAATTGAGCCCACCCAACTCCATTCATGAAATTGTCTGTTGAGAGCCAGAAAGGCATTAGCTGAATGCTTCAACTCAAGTATATAAGCCCTTCTGGCTGTGAGCTGATGAAATGGTATGTTTACATCTGTTCTAGATTCTACTCAGAGCTGAATATATTGATTCACTTTGCAACTTGAGGTTTTTTAAACCACCCATGGGTGGAAATATGACACAGTCCTCTAGTGTTCGAAGATTAAAGACCCATCAAGTGATTTTTTTTTTATGGGGAGGGAAAGGGGGATGCTGAGGGCGAGAGAGGATATGATGAATTTGAAGTTTTCAAGTATAAGATGGGAGAGAGAATAGTGCAGGCGTTATAGATTTAAAAGAATTTATGAATTTTATGTTCACAGGTTATCAAAGTGTAATAATTAGCCTACATTTTTGCACTTTTAAAAGTACATAGATGTAATGTAGTCCTGGGCGTGTTTCACAAAGATCCTAAGTCGAAGCTAACTCTAAGTTGGACTTAAACATTATGGAGTGCCATTTGTAGCCTTAAAATAAAATACATTCAAAAGCAAAATTTCAACTTTCAAGTATTTTGGACTTTTTATAAATTACACATCAAGAACATGAAATCTCCTTGATGATAGAAAATATGAATGATTTGAATCAACATTTTATGCCTTTTAAAATATAAAGCTTTTACAAACTATTTTCAAAGATGCTAACGGCTCTCCATAATTGTGAAGTCCAACTTAGAGATAAGTTCAACTTAGGATTTTTGTGAAACACCCCCCTGGTATGGTGTAAGTCGATTGATCTACAGAATTTTGTCTTACTACTTTTTCTTTGCTTACATTTATCTAATATAACAATTTTTCAGTATAACACAATGTACCAAAAGACAGAAAGATAATCATCTTGGAATTTGTGTTCACTATAAAGTCCTAGGGGCATTTCCTCACATCATTTTGCATGAATCAAATGCCCTTCAGGTGCTCAACCAAAAATGCTATTTATCTGCATTTATTGATAGAAATAGCAAGGATGTACTTTTGTTTGATTTCTCAATGAATTTGATTCCTGATGGCAATGCCCTCAGCCCTCCTACTGTGTTTGAATTGGAGCAGAATGCTACGATTGAGTCAGAAAAATAAAACTGGGTGTATACAGGGCTAGTTAAAGGCTACATTTTTATACACACAATCATGCTATTGGCCAACCGACCCACGACAACGCAAGTCGCAGCCTAATTGATTTGCAGTCCTTTATCGAATTTCCCCCAGCCAATAATCTAGTTTGGTCAAATACTTTTCGCTGATGGTACAAGGCATTAAGACAGAATAACACTAGTGCCATATGTTCTGGACAAGCCTTGAGTTGGGACATAGGAAATAAATCAATACGCGGAATGCGAGCTTGAAAATTGAGTGGTCCATGCACGGTTTATTCGGTGTTAAGAGCGGATTACATAGCTGGGATGTTTTTCAGGCAGGATGGTTTTTACAAAGAAGATATAGATTTGATTTCACTAAGCCTTAATGTATTGGGATTCATGTATTGTGTAACATTTCCATTTGCGTCGTGTACATGTATGGGGTATTCATCAATTCTGTTGTATTACTAAAGTATGTGCCCCTACATACCCATATAATACCTGTGTACTTTTCAATTTATTGAATCTTCTAGATATCACAATGAAATTAATGATTAAAGTTCTGGAAAATGTGTACATTACTGTCCAACTTGTTCAACTCAAAGCTATAAATGAAAAATAGGTCTATTTATATAGAGAGCAGTCATTCATGTGATTTTGATAGTTAGTCACTATCTGTTTTAATCAACAGCTGTAACCAAAAACAATCATCCATAACTTCAGAAATCTGAATTGATAAATAGGTGAATGATTCCAAATTTGATTTATTTTGTCAATTTGTGAATACTTGACATACTTGTCAACTCCTATCTATAGTAGATGTGGAAATACTGGAAATAGCCAAAACCTGTCTGTTAATGCTACGCCAGGGGAACAGGAAAAATTACCACTGTAGACATGTAAACTTTCTAGATACCAATTGATTTCTATTTAATGGAAAACGATATAGGTAGCCTGTTTAGACAGTCGACCTTTGTGGAGAGATGACTACAGAAAGACAGGTTCAGCTGTGTATTTGAAAAACATGGAATTTTTGTGTGAATAAATTTAGCCAAACAAGGCAAAGTATATTTTTCTTTTGGAGATGCATGAATTACATTTGCAGCAAAGGAAGAAACTGTAAAAGAGATAATAAGGGGAAATACAATACAATTAAAATGATTCTGATGATAGTTTTCCTAAATTATGTAGAAAGGAAAGGGCGTCGTAAAAATCTACTGGGTTGTGTCATGGATAGAACTAGGGTGATTATTTCATAAGTTCATATATATTATTTGATGTATGATAGGCTGTCTGCCTTAACCTACTGTTATTTATTAATAAAATCTATTTATCACTACTTGGGGTCAGAATAGGTTATGAGGTTTTATAATGAAACCAGTTTGATAGCCTTATAAGCAGCCCAAGAGCAACGGTCTTGATAAGAAGTCCGGTCTTTAATCTTCACCCTATCCGCAGTGTGTGGCAGGTGATGTTTTCACAGGTCGGATACTCTCCCTCTCTTACCCCACCCCCTTTCTCCATAGATTCTATGTTTCGCTTTTTTCTGTCTTTTTCCCATCTTACTCACCTCTTGTCCTATTTTTTTAAAATTTTGTTATGTCATTGCTTCCTCTATTTCTGCTTCTTTCTTTCTCTCGCTCTCCTAATTTTCCTTTCTCTCATTGTTTACTCCCATTTGTCTCAATCCCCTCTCTCCTTTTGTCTCAATTTCTACCTTTTTATTTGTCTATACTTCTCTTCACCTTATGCTCACATTACCTTTCTTTCTTTCACATTCTACACTTCACTCTGTCTCCCCCCTCTGTCTCTCTTTCTCACTAGCTCTTTTGCTCTCCTTTTTCTCTCACTCTTTATGTACTCTCTTTCTCTCTCTCTCTCTCTGTCTTTATATATCTACCTTTACCTCTCTCTCCCTCACTGTCGCTACATGAAAAATGGATCCTATCCTTTATCAAATATTCAACGCCTCGCCTGCATCTGCTGCCCTCAAGGGGTCAGGGGTGACTTATTCAGCCGCTAATCAGGAGCAAATTGGATGAGAAAATGTTGTTTTATGAAGCCGTGACCAGACGGTGCCTCGCCACCCCTCTCCTGGATGCAATATTGCTCCTGTCTGGTGAGCATTGTTTCACCCCTCCAGTCCTGTCCTGTCGGGTAAAAGAAGTCTTGATCAAATTGCCCTTTTCTGGTTCTGAACCGTTCTGTGAAGGCATCTCAGGTGCTCGTGTATAGGAAGGATGTGTAGTACTGAAATATATATTGCATTACTGCAATACAGATACTTTACTATTAAGCTGTTATATTATAAACATAAACTCAGTGCAATATATTGAAAATGACAAAGAAGTTGCTCCTGTCTGGGGAGCATTGTTTAACCGTTCAGACCTGACGGGTATGAGAAGTCTTGATCACATTGCCCTTTCTTCCTTCCGGTTCTCTGAAGCATTCTCAGGTGTATGAGTGATAGTGGCATCCTGATACATAACATTACCGCTATCAGCTTACTGTACATGGATATGTAATACTGTATCAACATAAAGTCAGTGTGATGCTTTGTAAATGATATAGCAATTGCTCATTTGAGATGCTTAAAGGTAATTGTACCCCTTTGACTACTTAATTAACTATTTACATCATGCTTAATAGAGGGATCACCAAGTTCTCATAGGCAATAGGTTAACTTCTGTTAAAGGAACTTTAGTTTTGAGAGAGAAAGCGGCACAAAATATGGTTTACTGGTTTATCATGAAGTGGGTAAGTTGTCTGGCCTTGTATTCATGAAGGTATATACTACCCATATACAACCATGCTGAATAAGCATAACTCATTGTGGTACTTTGGAAGTTATATAGAAAGTGCTCACTTGAAATGGCAAATGATATATTTGGTTCAAATAAAATATGCTTCAATATCGCCATTTAAGAGGTTCTAGCAAACCACTATGTGTCACTATTAAACCATAAATTACATGTAAATTGTGGAACCTGAAACATCAACAAAAGTCATTATCTTTATGATATATGAGTCATATTTACACATCTGCAGAAGATGTTTCTGATAATGGAAGTTAAAACCATGCAGATAAAATTTGCCATAAAATTTGCCATGAAGGTTTGATCAGTCAGATAAATCGTTATGTTTATGATGTATTAGTCATGCTCACATATTGTGAAATATCTTGCTGATGGCAGCAATTATTTTAAACCGTCCTGATGAAATTTGCCAGGAAAGTCTCATTTGGACAGATAAATATTATAAGTCTCATTTATTTTGGGTTTCTTATATCATATATAGGCCAGATATAAGCTTCAACGTCCCCAGGACTTGTGGGCTTAATTAGAGAGCTTGATCTACATTACAGATAGTAGGCCGGAGGCGGACTCTTTATTTGTGAAATATTTCCAAGACTTTTTCAGAATATAGGACAAGATAGCATGTATTGGAAAAATACTTTCATAATGATTAATCTTGGTTTACATTTCGTATGGCTGGTCTCAATTTAAAAAATAATATTAAGTGCTTAATTTACCCAAATCTTAGGTATGATAAGCTGTCATTTGGGAATTAATTGGGGCATGTTGATCCCTCAAGCTTTTGATTATTCATATAAATTCATCTACACACACTTCATTCAAATCAACTTTGATATTTAGATTAGGATCATTTTATATAATTAATGCAAACATTGCATAGTTTGAAAAAAGGTGCATATATTTTTGTTTTTCATAACTATTTAAGATGCTGTTTCCATATTGTTGCTTACATAAAACAATGACTATACAATGAAAAATCAAAATTACTTGTGAGACATTTGCCTTCAACATGCCATCCCTCTTCAATTAATGTTTATAACGTATCTGTAAAGGTTCATTTTTACACCACATCTAAATGTGTACCCTATTCTAGAGGTGCTGCTTTTCCAGGTACAAATTTGCTAATATACAGCTTGTAAATTATCCTTAGAGAAAAAAAAAATGTCTCTACCAAGGCCAATCTTATTTTTTGTTTTTTCCTTATATTCTGGGCTTAGGTTGTCAAAACTTCAGAGCCAAATGCGAATCATTCTCTGGTTCTCATCAAATGGGTCAACTTTCTAGATTCTGGCATTTTCTGAGAATCCCTTTTCCTTTCGTTCCATTTAGGAATCCTCACTAGGTAATTGTGACTTGATAGGAATTTGATGATATGCTTGAAGGCATCTTGAAGGATGTCGTTATTCATGCAGGGTATTTGATTTCAGGAGCACTGTATGTGATCAGTAAAGCTATACTCGTCCACTTGTCCTAAGGAGGACGTTAGTATGGTGTATTGGATTTTTTTTGCTTGAAAAAATTACAGTAGGGGAGATATTAAAATCAAATAGATTCATACACTATACTATATTAGACATATTGAAGTTTCATTGTGTAGTGTCCAGTAGACAGGTGTCTTTGTCTATTTATTATATAGAAGTTAACACAGAGTTTCCTAAAACATTATACAATATGTTTGTAAGAAATAGTGCAATACAGAGTTATAATATTAGGTGTAAGAATAAATGTCATAGATGGAAAGTAGATTCAGAATTAGCATCACGTTTTTGCTGACATGCCATTTAGAACTCGCTTCCAACTGATGTAACTTCAATTTCCTTTTATAACACGTTTTAAGTGTGAACTTTAACAGTTTTGTATCATACCGGTACGTGACTCTCTCTCAATTTATATATCGGGTTCCCTTTATCCTCTTTTCTCATTTTTTCATCTTTTTTGTTCTTCTTTCCTGACCTTCCTTGATCTTGCCTGTCCTATCAAGTTGTATTCTGGGTCAATTATTCTGTTTGATATCCTTTACTAGATATTTGTTTCCTGCCATTTATTTTTACCACCTCCTATTTTAAAAGGGAAGCTTTCTTGACAAAACCTTGTTATTATTTTATTTACCACTGTTCCCAATTAGTTCGGTCATCATTTATATATTTAAATGTATTATGTATGAAATCAGAAGTTTTTAATCAATGCATTTTAACAAATTTTGTTAATACAAAGATTGAATCTAAATAAAGTGAATTGAATTGAATTAGAAAATAGAAGTTATGAAGATTCCTGATTTCTAGACAAACTTTGAATTGTAAGGGGGGTGACTTATCCTTTTCTCCATCTCTCTCGTCTTAACTCTTTCTATAGCTGCCTTCATATTCTCAGCAATAGTACCCCACAGAAATATGTGTTATAGAAAAATATTTTACTGTTTAAACCGTCCCTTTTGGGGATTTTGGGCTCACTCATGCAGTCGGATGCATATCTTTAAAAAATCCAAGTATGTTATAAAATTTATAAAATTATAAAATTTATGATCTCTACGTCTTCTTACTTGTCAGGTTATAAAGACTCATGTTTGAAAAAACAATGGAATATCCCCCAGCGCTACTTCCCTCCCCCCCCCCCCCCCCCTCTCCAAAGAGATAAAGAACCGAGCCCAGTAAAAACTTCTAGATAACAACATGTACATTCATACTTGCCTTTGTGCATTTGAATGATGTGGCCATGGGCGCTATACAACAGATACATGTGTCTCTATGGTGTTGACAATGATATGAGGATCTCAGTAGCCAATATTCAAAATCTCCCCTGCAAAATGCGCATCCCATGTAGCTTTATTTATTCATACCTGAGCTGCAGCTAGTCTCCCATACCTATCTCATGTATTATGGAGGGACTTTCTACCAATGTCTCTACCAATATACTACTTGTTCAGACTCATGCAAATTTGATGCGGTAAACTGATGTAAAAAATTAAACAATACATTTGTTATTGTATGTGTAAAAGAATGGTACAGTCAAACCTGTCTAAAGCAACCGCCCAAGGGAAACACAAAAGTGGTCTTTGTAGACAGGTTCCTTTAGTACATGTTTCAATGAGAAACCATTTTCAAGGGAAACAAAAAATGTGGCCTTTGTAGGCAGGTGGTCACTAAAGCAGGGTCGACTGAAACTGCACAGAATTAACAAAGGTCCTGCGCATATTCACTGAGCTCTTTGTTAAAATAGAGAAATGTGATGCGTATTACACTGTACGTCATCATGACAAATCCACTGCGGTTTTGCGGCATCATATCTGAACAAGGCCTAGCCAAGACTCTCGTACATAACTCATGTATTATGAAGGGATTTTCTTCCCATGCATCTGCCAGTAAGCTCCTGTTTGATCGACTCTCATACATATAACTCATGTATTATAGAGTGTCTTTCTAGCATTTGTTTGGAAGATGGATGAGAAGACGACTGTTTGTGAGTTCTCTCTGCTCAATCCATCAATAGGATCATTTCCTCTGTCAATTAGGTGTGGGCCGAGCTAGGACTATCATCCCGTGGTGTCACCATCGATACCGATTCACGTAGGTTATGCATACCCTAATTACAGCTTTCACACCACCAGATACAGGTAGATTGGCCACCGCTTTTGGTAGAGAAGGGTGGGCAGGGAGACATCATCATCGATCATCATCATTATTATCAACATTATCATCACTACTAAAGTATGCATATATATATATATATATATAAACCACTTGTTTAAATCCGGTCTGCACTAGTTTGGCCAGGAGGGATTAAACCTCCCTGTGTGGTCACTGGCAGGTGGTTATCTCATCAAATCAGCTCTCATTTAACATAATAAAAAGAGGATCATGGGGACCAATGGTCACCGATTAGGCATATTTGCTACATATATATAAAGGGCACAAGTAGCTATAAGTAGTGCAGTGAGGCTTTAAACTTAATAGAGAGAGAGCCTATATACTGGATGATTTGACAAACTAGGATTGAATGACTGCAACTACACATTTACCCCAAAGTTCACCTGCCCTGCGGTTCGTCTACCGCTGCTGAATGTCTCGGGTAATTACCCCGGGATACATATTGGTGGATTTGACCTTTTATAAAATTGATCTTTAATAGAAGTATATATCTGCCACTACTTTGGAGCTGACAGAAGGGTTTGTCCCGCCCTCTAATCTAATGTTCCGCTGGTTTATTTGGGGCATTTTTAGCGAAGGGGGGGGGGGGGGGCGGTCGGGAGGAATCAAGATTGCTTGCTTCCTCATGCTGTCAATTAATTTTCGACTCCTGTTAACCCATTTAAACCTATTTGATATGATTTTATTGTCATTTAATATTCAATTTCAAGGGGTTTCATCTTGAGATGTCTTTGCGGCTCAGTGTCCGACTGTTAAAACTGTTGAAGACTCTATAGCAGATAACTGGGAACATACACATTGCGAATGCATTCCAACAAGCATAACCTTTTAGATATTAAGCCCGCAAGATTCAATCAAATCAAAATGGTTCTTAGGATATATTCAAAGGTTTTTGAATGGAGTCTACCCAACAAAAAATATCCAGAATTCTGTGGTATTTAGCTGTAGAGTAAAAAAAAGTTGTCTATCAATACAGTATCACATATTCTGTGTATAAGGCTCTTTGAATATGTGTTCTGTTAAAATGACTTCTTCAACCTGCATATAAAAGAACAATCATGGGAGAAAAGATCAACAATCTTGATAGGCAGGTAGTCTTTATGTGTACATTTGATGTACAGTCGATACATATTAATGTGTCAAAACTGTTCAGTTAGTTCTGAGCATTTAAAAAAAAGGTAGCTAATACATATTGTCTGTTTGTGTGTGTATGTATGTGTGAATGTGCGTGTGCTTTACATAATAAGTAGGTTAGGGTGAAACTTTCATTGTACAAATATGACATGCAAGCAGTTTATCATAAGACAGACAAGCTCTTTACAATTCACTTTCTGCTGCCTTGCACGCACCACGCACCACGCACCTCTAGTTATCCATCGTATACAAGAGATGATATGATTATACAGCTCATATTAGCTCTCATGCAAATTCAATAGTTTGAGCCATCCATCTTTGCGACTCCCTAATCCCACCCCTTCCCTGTCATCCTGTATCTATTCATTATCCCCATAGCAATTTACATTAGAATTTACCGTGACATTTCCGATATGTTCTCTCTCCTCTGGGCCCAAGTCATCTCAGTACAGCGTGGGAATGCAGCATTCGGCCCGTGTTACGCACAGTCGAGCACACATACAGGTGTGCATGAAAAGTTTAGTCATTGAGAAGGAACGTGTCATTTCGGTTAAAGGCCTGCAGACATTTGATATGCTATCTACGAGTGACTTGAATTAACCTGACCTAGCTAGCTTAATTCGTTGACCTCAATTTTATGCATCGACCGATGATGGCGGATTCAGAGATAAAAGCTTCAACTCCTCAGAGATATTTTATTTCACTTTCATTCAGCATGTACATGAATTAGTAATGAGTTCCATCCCAAGTTGGCTTAGGGTTAGTAAAAAAAGGTTGAGAATTCTACTCCCAAACTATAAAGTGAAGGTCCAAGCATAATGCTTATACGGATAGATAAATGTTTGACCCATAGGATATTATTTACATCAATAAATCAACGTATCTACCTATTCTACTTTGCTATTGTTGCACCTCAACATTGCATAACCGAAACTTAAAACACATCGCCAAATTGCTCATACCCCCCCGACCAATGGCGCCCTCCGTGACCCTTGCGTCCGAGCGCCGCCAACGTAACCTCTTCCTCTTATCTCTTCGCATCCGAACGGATAAGTTACACTAAAAATCGCTCCCAAAAGTTGGAGAGTTTTTCCTCTTTAGTCACTTTTTGGTTCGCATTTTCGCCTTTTATAATATTCTCTACGATTTCCTGTTCGTTAGAGAGTAGTTTCACTCCGTGAATTTATTTATTTATCAGTATTCTAGAACGTTTTCTTGCCGACTACTGTTACGTTTCCGCTTTCGCGTTTGCCCATCCTCGCTCCTCCGAGGCCTCGGGTGCGTGCGGGGGTAGTCGGTGGGGTGTTTTAGTCACTGGTAGTTTATTTAATTCTTTAATTCTTGTTGATAATTGCTCGTACCCTTTGTTTAATTTTCTTTCCCGCAGGTTATAATATGTCTCGCAGTTCTTATTTTCTCTTAGCAGGTTTCACGAAGAAGAATTCAAGTTCTGTCGCGAGAAAGAAGAAGAAGGATTCTAGTAATAAGTCTTCGTTAGTTACGCCCCTCGGGAGCGGTGGTGACACCGCAAACCCCGGGGATGCGAATGTCAGCAGACATTTATGCGGGCAAGGCAAGCCTATGAGAATGGTCGAGGGGGCGATTTTATCTCCTCTCGGGACGGTTCCCGGAAACCCAGAGGTATTAACTCTGGGTGGAACGGGCCTTAGTTCTGCACCGCCAACAATTGTTCCGTCAGGTCTTTTGTTTGGTCGGTGCACAAATCCATCGACGGATACGAAGACGAAGGATTCTACTAATAAGTCTTCGTTAGTTACGCCCCTCGGGAGCGGTGGTGACACCGCAAACCCCGGGGATGCAAATGTCAGCAGACATTTATGCGGGCAAGGCAAGCCTATGAGAATGGTCGAGGGGGCGATTTTATCTCCCCTCGGGACGGTTCCCGGAAATCCAGAGGTATTAACTCTGGGTGGAACGGGCCTTAGTTCTGCACCGCCAACAATTGTTCCGTCAGGTCTTTTGTTTGGTCGGTGCACAAATCCTTCGACGGATATTCGGGTTGCTTCCGTGGATCCGGACTTGAACCGGTCACCGATCGGTTCTTCTGTCCCTTTGTCGGATTTGCCGGTTCCGGATTTCGGTCCGGATACCTGTGCAGCCGAGTCGGATCCTGGGGCTTCAACTAACCGCGCCTCTCCGTCGGTGCGTGTTCCGTTTTTCCCGATTCGGTTTGCGGGGAGCTCCTACCGTCGGGCTTTTATCGGATAACCGTCCCGTTTCTTCGGCCTTTTCCGTTACCGCTACGTCTCGTTAGAGGCGGGGTTCCCGGGACGCTGTGGCCGGTTCTTCCTCGGATTTTGTTTATCCTTCGAAGATTCCGCGCTCTGATTTTTTGGCACCGTTTGCGGCTCATCGGGGTCCGCCTTTGGTGGCTACTCTCCCTCCGTCGGTGCCTCCACCCCCGCCGGAATTTTCGGATTGGATGCGGGCTTTTGCTGACGATTTTCGATCTTCGGTGCCCGAGTCGGCTCCTCCGGTTCGTCCTACTTCACTTTCGGATCCGATCGCGGTTGATTTATTTTCGGAGTTTTCCGAAGATGCATCGATCTCGCCTGAGCAGTCGCCGGTGCGGGTTTCGAGTTGTCGTATTCAGCCGGGGTCCTCTCTTTTTTGCTTCTCCGCCTCATGCTTCGTTGGGCGCTCCGAGAGGCGGGGATCGTCCCTGTTTATCTGGTCAAGATAGGGGGGGCTCGGTTGATCGTTGGGACACTGGTTCCATCGCTCAGTCGTCTGGTTCAGTTGCGGGGGATGATGCGTCTACTCCGTTTGTGTCTTGGCGGCGGATTCGTTAGCCTTGTTTCACAAATATGTGCCCGATTCTTGTGTCGTCCCGGAGTTATCGGCGGGGCTTCCTGTCTTCTAAATCGGACTCTTCAGCGTTCAGGGACTGTTTCTTCCTGATCTACACAAAGAAGAATTTGTGAATGCCGCAGAAGACTTGTCGTCATCGACGGGATTTCTTAAGCGGCAGGTGGACAAGTACGCTTTCGTTCCTCAGGATGCGGATTCGTATTTGTGTCCTAAACGGGTTTCTCCCAAACTTGTGGCGGTGGCCAGTCGTTTGGGGAAGAAGTTTGGGACTCGTGGTCCTTTTGATAAAAGTGACATTTTGTTGTTTGATCTTTTCTCACGGCTTGCGGTGACTTCGCATTCCATCGAGAAGTATCGTCGGGAGGCTGTGCTCACTTATTTGGGCATTCGACCGCATCAAATTCCAAGACTGCTTCCGCAGATTCCAGTGGCCGGCCCCCACCTTTGTGGAGATAGTTTCACTACGTGGTTCGACTTCTAGGGGTAGGTCGTCCAGGGGTAGTCGCGGGGGATTTTCTTCTTCCCGGACTCCCTTTCGTGGTGGTGGGAAGTCATTCTCTAGATGATGGCTTCCCCCGAGTGCTTGGGTCTTAGGTCGGTGGGCGGCTCCGGAGATTTCTCCCGGCGTGGGAGAAGATCACCAACGACGCATTTGTTCTGTCGGTGGTACGAGAAGGGTTCTTCATAGATTTTGTGGAACCTCTTCCGAATGGCGTCCTCCGGAGCCGCTCTCCGATCATGTCCCCTCTTTTTCAGAGTCACATTTCCTCCGAATTCGTGTCTCTGTTAGAGAAGGGGGCAATAGAAGAAGTAGACGATCACCCGTGTCTTTGTTTGTCGCCGGTGTTCGTAATTCCCAAGTGCTCGGGTTCTTTAAGAATGATTCTCAACATGAAGCGTTTTAACCTTCATTTGGGAAAGGTTCAGTTCCGAATGGATCATCTGGCAACCATCCTTTCTTCGTTGAATCCCGCAGACGTCGCGGTTTCTTTGGATCTTCGCGACGCTTATTTTCATGTGTCGATACATCCGCGGTCGCGGGATCTTGTGGGGTTTTGCCTTTCTGGGCAAATTCTACCGTTACAGAGCGCTCCTGTTCGGTTTGCGCCCTGCTCCTCGGATTTTCACGAGAGTCGTGGCGTCAGTCATGGCGTTTCTGAGAAGTCGGGGTCGTCGTCTTTTCGCTTATTTAGACGACTGGCTGTTGGTCGCAAAGTCGGAGGCTCTGCTGTTGGATCATATGCAGATTCTGATCAGCACGACTCAAGATCTCGGATTTCTCATAAATTGGGAGAAATCAGAGTTCGTTCCGACTCGCACGCCGTCTTACCTAGGTGCTCAGCTGGGCATTCGTCATCAGCTGGCTCGTCCCAGTCTCGACAGGGTCGAGACGATAGTCAGGACTGCTCGGTCTCTGAGATGTGCACGTCGGGTGAAAGCCGAGCGTTGGCTTCAGTGGCTAGGGTTTCTCTCCAGTCTAGTCGACATGCTTCCAGATTGTCGACTATTGATGAGTCCCTTCCAACTCTTTCTGTTGGAGTTTTATCAGCCGAGCGTGAGTTCTCTTTTGTCGTGGATCCCCCTGTTGTCCAGAATCTAGGGTCTTCTAGGTCCTTGGCTTCGTCGTTCCTTCTTCATTCAGGGCAAACGCTTCCGAGTTCCTCTCCCTTCCGTGACCGTCACCACGGACGCGTCGCTGTTGGTTTGGGGAGGTCATTGCCAGGGGTCAATGATTTCAGGAGACTGGAGTCATCTGGACTTTCTGCCCCACATCAATGTGTTGGAACTCATGGGAGTGTTTGCTTCGCTTCGTCACTTCCGTGCTCGTCTGGTGGGTCGTTCGGTTCTGATTCTTACGGACAACGTATCGGTGATGGCGTACATCAACAGACAGGGAGGCACTCATTCTGTGGCTCTGAACGAGTTGGCCTCTCAACTCTGGGCGTGGTGCAAGGGGGCGAGGGTGTTCCCGGTTGCATCACATATCCCGGGCGAAGAGATTATCTTAGCGGACTTTCTCTCCAGAGGCAAGTGCCTTCCCTCAGAGTGGACTCTGCCTCCGACTGTCTTCAGGCAACTGGGGAGAGTGTTCGGTGTTCTCGACATCGATCTCTTCGCAACTTCGCTCAACCATCGTTTTCCTCGATATTCTCGAGAGTCCGGGAACCAGGAGCTTTTGCTCTGGACGCTTTTGCGATCCCGTGGAGGGACGGAGGGCTTACGCCTTTCCCCCGTTCGCGTTGTTTCCCCATGTGCTCTGGAGGATCAGGGAAGATCAAGCGATGATGATTCTCATAGCTCCTTGGAGGCCGGCGAGGTCGTGGTTTCAGGACCTCCTGACCCTCCTGGTGGGGGCTCCGTGGTCGTTGCCGTGTCATCCGGATCTGGTGTCGCAACCTCTGTCTGGTATTCTACACCAGCGGATGGAAATCCTCCGTCTGACCGCTTGGCGGTTATCGGGAAGAGGGCTCGTTCGTCAGGTTTCTCCGAACGTGCTGCACAATTTCTAGTCCAGAGTAGACGAGAGTCGACCAGGACGGTTTACAACTCCTGGTTGGATGCTTTTCACACTTGGTGTGAGGAGGTGGGCGTCGCCCCTAGAGAGGCGTCTTTACCTTCTATTGCTGACTTTCTGATCTCTTTGTATGACAAGGGGAGAGCTCTGTCAACGATTTGTGGCTATCGGTCTGCTATCTTCGGTTTCTTCTGCTCCTCAGCTAGCGGCTCTTTTGAAGTCTTTCTTCCTTAAGAGACCCTTCTTCAGACCTCTGACGCCAGTGTGGAGTTTACCCAAGGTTTTGGCCCTCCCTTCGAACCGCTGTGTTCTGCGACGCTTCTGCTTACTACGGTCAAGACGGTTTTTCTCATGGCAATCACTTCTGGTCAGCGTAGGAGCTCACTTCATACCCTTTCAGTTGCCCCTGGGCATATCCGCGGGGAAGGACGTGGGGTTCGTTTGATTCCCAAGGCTTCTTTTATTGCTTAGAATCAGTCTGACACGTCGGGTTCAGTGGAAGTGGTGCTTCATCCCTTGTCGGATTTTTCTTCGGTCTTCGGGGACGGACTGTGGTGTCCCGTTCGCGCCCTCAGATGGTATCTTTACAAGACGAAGCCTTGTCGCAAGTCGGATCAGCTCTCTCTGGTTTCTCGAGAGCCACTTTCGGCGGCATCTCGGGTTACGATCTCCAGGTGGTTAGTCTTGGCTATCAAGGCGGCGGGCCCTGAGGCCTTGACGCCTGGCAGGACTCCTCGTGCCCATGATACTTACAGTGTCAGTACGTCTTGGACTCTTTTCATCGGAGTTTCGGTTCAAGATATCTGTAAAGCAGCTTTTTGGAAGTCTCCAAGTTCTTTTACTGCTTTTTACCTCAAAGATGTGCCCGCGGGCGAACGAGCCTTTGTGGTCGCTTCTCTGAAGGCGGCTTCGTCGTCTATTTCTTATTAAATTGATAAGTTTGCTTGGTTTTTACCACCCGGCATTAATCTGTGCTGGTCTTTAGCAAAGTAGAATAGGTAGATACGTTGATTTATTGATGTAAATCATGAAAATCAGTATTGATTTTATTATTTACGATATAAATCTACGTATCTACCTATTTTCCCTCCCTCCATCCCCTGCGCCTTTACCAAGGTGTGTCCTAGGGAACTCGTGATAAGAGGAAGAGGTTACGTTGGCGGCGCTCGGACGCAAGGGTCACGGAGGGCGCCATTGGTCGGGGGGGTATGAGCAATTTGGCGATGTGTTTTAAGTTTCGGTTATGCAATGTTGAGGTGCAACAATAGCAAAGTAGAATAGGTAGATACGTAGATTTATATCGTAAATAATAAAATCAATACTGATTTTCATGATTTCATTAACACAGAGTTAATACTCTTTTGGCCCTTGACGGATGATACATAGCGTATTCAACATATTCTTGAGTTTTGAGTGTTAGGAAAGTGTATATAATTTTCAAATGAATAAGACGAATGAAACAAGAAACTACTATTTAAGCTGTGAAAATGGAGAACCTGTTTTCACCAAGAAACAATTTTTCAAAGTCCAAATTCTGAATATAAAATGATCTCATATCTATAGTACTTGTATGGTTAAAAACATAATATCATCTGCATGAATGTATGACTTAATCTCACTGAATGTATCGTCCATCTGCAATGATCCAGAAGAGTGACAAGTCTATGTAAGATTATATTGATATTGATATTGAGAGCTAGAAGGGTTGTTAAATCATATAATAATAATAATGATCTGGATTTATATAGCGCTTAATACAAAAATTCTGTATCTAAGCGCTTTACAGATATCATTACCCCCGTCATGGGATTCATTCACGCACAATGTGCACCATCTCTACTCCCTGGGGAGTATTCCTACCGGGGCCCCATTTCTCTCCTATGTATTGAGTGGAAAATGTAGATTAATGCCTTGGCAAAGGACATTAGTGCTTAAGCCACTTGACTACAACACTTTTACATATGCTTCTACATTAAGCTAAGAACCCTTCTGGCTATCAGATGTTTCCTCAAATCTTGTACTGTTTAGAGTCTGTAGACAAATATATCTGGTCTTTCTTCCTTTGATATTCATCTGTAACTGTTCTATTCACTGTATCATGCAGTGGTACTGTTTCTTCCTTCATCTCTGTCATTAACTTGTTAGATGGGCCGGTAATTCAAAATAGAGCATTGCTAATAATACAGGTATACATGCAGCCCTGTAATGTTGCAACTCCTCTCCTTCCAGTTACGCTCGTCTCTGTCGGGTATTGTCTGAATATTTATGCGAATGGAGGATGGAACGTGGGCGGCTCAGCATGGTAATATCTTGGGGTTTGTAATCCTCCATGAGTTATTGCTTGGATATTAAGCTGTCTGGAACATGAAATGTGGGGGTTAAATTGGTGATCCCGATCGTAAAGAAATCCACTTGTAGATTGCTAGGTTACTTAATCGTATTTGGAAGCTGGAGTAAAGAGTGAATTGTAAGAATGGAGCTAATATCAATATATATAATTAATGTGGGATAAATGTGGAATAGATGTGATATTAAGAGACTTCTGGGTAAATTTGTTTACTTTCTATAATCACAAGCATCAATAATTCTCTTGATTAGCCCAATCACCATCATCCTCATTACATCTTCATCCTCCATCATTTTCCACCGTGCATTTAGGAACCCCTACCTGTTTATACCATCCCCATTACCACCACCACTACCACCCCAATTTTACTTCACCATCACCATCATCATCACCATCACCAACATCACTACATCCTCTTACTATCACCATCACTGTTCATATGGAGTATAATTAAGTTGGCTTTTCCAAATTGTCAATATGGTCAAATTAAGGCATAGCAGCATTGATTTATAGGAGATAAAACAAGCGCGTGTTTGTGATTTCTATTAAGATAATGATAATGGTTTATTCTATATCCTTCCTGTCGGCCACTGAAAGCTATTTGCTTTTGCACTTTCTGTCTAATTGTCTGAATGTGTGTGTTTTGTCTGGCCTGTCTATGTCTCTGTTTGTCCGTCTGTCTGTCTCTTTCTCTGCATTTCACTCTATGTCTATAGTCTCTTTGGTTTGTATTCTAATTAAATTAAACCAGACATTTGGTTTAAGCCTGGTCAGGAGACAGGTTTAGCAGTGGGATTCAGGTTCAGGTTCAACTTAATTTTTGGAATACAGGCCTATGTGTTTATAAGGATAAGAACCCTTTTCATATATTGCTTTTCCAATTACAAGTAACTGATCAGAGAGCTTTTACAGAATTTTCAATTATCTGTCTATCTGTCTGTTATTGGTCTCAATCTCTCCATGCCTGTTTTTGTATCTCTCTCTCTCTCTCTCTCTCTCTCTCTGTCTTTCTCTCTGTGGTCTATATGTCTCCCTGTATCCTTTTGATTCTGATATCCATATGCAACACACTGCCCATTCCTATCTCTATCTCTCTCTCTCTCTCTCTCTCTCTCTCTCTCTCTCTTTGTCCATACCTTTTACACCTTGCTTTCACTCCCTGAGCAATGTTTGACAATCATTTTTTCAAGCTCATTTAAAACTGCTTGCCAACTGGTCTAGACTGAAAGCTATTGTTAAAGTGTATCAATTAATGTTTTAAGTTTATTTAAACAGGAAATTTAATGATTTGAAAGATTTTGTATACGTTCCTTGTTGTCCACACTCCATGTGTCTAGAATGGAATCTACTCTCACTCATACTTTTGATTGACTTTACTTCTTTTAAACTCGTGTGGCCAAATCCTTTGCATGGAGCAAGCCAATTTCCCAACTTCCCCCATCTCCCATCTCCATTCTTAAACCCATTCTCCTTAAAAGTGTCATTATTCTTAAAAGTGTCATTATTCGTACACAGCTCAGTGCCATGGGAGAATAATGCTTACTCAAATATCGATATGTTTCAAATTCTGTTCTTTTTTAGCATTCTTTTCTCTCTCTCTCTGTCTGTCTGTCTGTCAGTCTGTCTGTCTCTCTATCTCTCTCTCTCTCTTCCTCTCCCTCTCTCTCTCTCTCTCTCTTCCCCCTCCCTCTTTCTCTCTCTCTCTCTTGCTCTCTCTCCATCTCTCTTCCTCTCTCTTTCTCTCTCTCTTTCTCTCTCCCTCTGTCACTCTTTCTCACTCTCTCTCCCTCTCTCTCTCTCTCTCTGTCTCGGTCTGTCTGTCACACTTTCCTTTCTCCTTCCATCCTCCTAAAGCCTCTTCTCCCCCGTGAATATATATTTGATATTCCCCTGACTCTCGAAAGGTTAACTCATATGAAGTAATCTTGTCACACAAGCCCGTCTCATCAAAATCATGGGGGCCCAGCCATGTTCTTATCAAACAAGCTCTACCGTCAACTCCGCCTGACTCGCTGCAACATTATTCCTACGCAGCTTACAGCCCTGGGAGAATAATGCTTACTCAAATATCTCTGTCATGTTCCAAATTCTATTCTCTGCCTTCGTTTGGTTACATACATGCCTTTCTTTAAAGGGATGTGATTGCACGCTTTGAGACAGATGCCGGAATATTGATCTTGAGCAGCATTTGCAATATCACTAAGACAAAGAAAATGCTCAGTGAGACTTATTCAGCAATTCTGTATTGAAAAACCTTCTTTTCATATTACCAGATATAAATTTATGTTATACTGAACTTCTTTTTTTCTTTGATATTAAACATGACAATAGATTTGCTTCAACAAGGTTGGAAAAGCAGTAAATGATGACATTTACATGTATAGTACACAAATATTATCCATTCACTTTGTTTGATATCAAATGCTGATTTTATTATTCAAACATCAAGTTTGCTCAACTGCACTATAAGGAAGGAAATAAATTCAGTATCTTTGCAAGCACACATTCATCACATATTTTTTTTATTTGCAAGTCCATTAAACTGTCATTTCCAATAACATGTCGAGCGTTTAAATTGTCGGGCTGATTGTGCCCTGCGGATGATGTTCAAACATGCATTCTACAGTGCATTCATCACAATTGAAACATGTTGTTGTACATCGGTAGATTTAACACGTAGGAAACATACGGTTGAATGGCGGACTTGTCTTTATATGATTATAAAATCTCTCCGTTGTAGTGGGAGGAATCTGAATTAATGCCATTCAAGGGCAATCAAAAAGAATTAGATCAATGCATGCATTGCTTGACATTTGCTATTTGTGGGATATACAAAATTAGCCTAGTATTCCAAACCAAAATCTAATCGACTTGTTTGAAAGTGGACTTAGGTAAATCTGTGTTAAAGGACATTTTTTATATAAACAGCTATTTTTCCTGCTAATTATGTTTTCCATGAGGTAGAATATGAGACAGTCTCCACTTTAATACTGAGGAATATTCCAGCTCGTGTCTGTAGATCCTTAGAAGACTGTCATTTTGAGAAAAACTATCATTTTCAATTCTTAGGAGCACTCGAGCTATGAATTGATGACATATGATATTGCAATGTACTTACTATGTAGTAAGTCATGGCAATGTGGACCTTCCTTTAGCCCATCTGAATGAATGGTTGATATGGAATTGATGCAGATGAAGTTGAATGTTGAATGTTGCACCTTGAAATTTAACAGTGTGGACAGCTCCTGCAGCCTACTTATATTCAACAGTGATAAAGAAACGATGCTTTACGTGAGTTAGAATGCAGAAAGAAAAAGAAGGGAACATTCCTATAGGCTGTATATGGTTGATGGAAAATCGATGCATTAGGTTGAAATGTTAAGTTACAGAAATGTGAACATGCCTAAAGCCCATTGAGTTACATGGCTGTAGAATTAATCCATTATATGTTTGGATGCAGAAAGTTATAGCAATGTGAACAAGTGTGTAGTCCATTCAAATGCATGATTGGTATAGAATCCATACACTTTAAAGGTGAACACCCCCTTAAAAAAAAAAAAAAATTGGTACAATTTTTAAATTGTTAGTTTTAAATCCAACCCACCAAAAAAAGGAGCAAACAACAACGACAAACTTTAAACAGCATTCTATGGATGAACATGAAAGAATGTGAAGAAAGTAAAGGTATGACATAACAGGTAACCCAAAATGTAAGTGTGTGCATTTATTGGTTTGTCAATTATTGTACTCGCAAACAAATTTTACCTTGATTTTGATAGACTGTGTTTAATATTGTAATTTCTCTTTATAGAAGTAACATTAATAGCTGAAAGTTTGAATTTATAAAAGTTACCTAGCTGCACAAGATTTTTTAATGAAACGTACATTGCCCATCCCCCTTTAAGTTGGATACAGAATGTCATGGTAATGCAAACAGCCCTGTAGCCCATTCAACTGTTCAGGCTGATGTGGAATTAATGCGTTTCTTACGAGTCTTTCACAATCCCATCGCCATGCAGGCATAATTACAATGCATGATGGGAAGATGAAGGGTCCTATGGGTATACATGTTCCTTTGCTAGCGAGAAACGATGTGGGAATTGAAGTTCATTGAAGACATTTCTTTTTCATTGAGTCATCTCGTCTGCCTGCATCAGGGATTAAAGGAAGAGATAACATTGATGGAAGATATGATTAAACTACAGTTAAACCTGTATATAAGGACCGCTCAGGGGAGACATAAAAGCATTGTGTATAGTCAGGGGGTCTTTATGAACAGGTTCCTTTAGTACAGATTTCAGTGAGAAAGAATTTCCAAGGGAAACACTAATATGTGGTCTTTACAGACAGGTTGTCTTTCCATACTATGCGGTCACTAAAAGCAGGTTTCACTGTATTTCTTTGCATGATTTTAAACAAATCACCTTGTAATTATACATCTTAACTCATTGCCTACCAGAACCAGGTTGTTCCTGTATTAAATCTATGGAAAAAAGAGAATTCAGTAGTCAATAATTTAAAAAGTAAACTACCGTTGGTTTCCTATCTATGTAAAGATGTCAAATGAGTGATATTTTATTCATATTGGCAACCCAATACTCATAATATCCACTTTAACTGTTTGAGAACTCTGTGCATCTGAGAAAATTCTTGATGATTTTATTTGATGCACCAAATTGATTCTTATTTTCTCATTTTTAAAATTTTCAAGACAGCCGGTATATAAATTCACAATTTTAATTAATTTAATGAGACAATATCTTGTGAAAATAATTCTAAGAATACCTATTTAAAAAATATTTCAAGGGTATTTTATCTCACTGGAATAAAAAAAAAAAATATCCTCAGAATAATGCACCAGGACCCTGTTTCATAAAACTTGAAATCAAAAACAAGTTAAAAGCTACTGTTATAAGCTACTGAAATCAAGGCATCTGATTGGCTGAGAGCAAATTTGTCATAGAAATTCAGCATTTGTTATAGATAAAAAAAAGTTTTATGAAACAAGCCCCTGCTTTGCAAGTGAGTTTCATCACAAGTTACATTGGCTAAGTCTTGAATGGGGTTAAGTATGGCAACATCTGGAGTAGATGTTAAGCTACTGCTTTCTAGTCAGGTCAGCTCATAGTAAGATTGTGCTTTCTAATATCCGTTCTTCCTGTATTTGGTTTGGTCTGATTGTGACCAATTTTACACATCAGGTCTCAAGGCTGTATCATTAGTACAGCAAGCAACTAGTAAAACATGAGGAACTAATGACTAAGCTTGCATGTGTAAACTAAGCTTGCATTTGTAGGGGGGGGGGCAAAATTAAAAATTAAGAATTGACCAAACATTTTGATCCTGTCTTCCAGCCAAGTGCACAATGCTGTTAACTTGCATTGATTTATCTTTGTTTAGAAGAGTAAAGAGAGAGAAGTGATTATGTTAGCTCCTTTTTACATAGAAGTAGGTCGTAGGTAGGAGTTTATTCTTCTTCTTCTTCCTTTTTTAGTACAGACCTCTTTACAGAGTATTATTGTAATATACTGGGGGTGTGTGCAGGTTGATGGGAGAGAAAATGATTATGTTAGCTCTTTTTTTTACATAAGTAGGCCGTATGTAGGAGCTTTTTGCAGGTAGTTGGATACAGTCAATTTCATAGGTGAAGGTAGAATATGCCGATGTGAAGAAACTATCTTTTACTGCTAGAATTCTTAGATTTCTTTGGAGGAAGAAGCATAGATTCCTCTCAAAACTTTAAAACATCAAGGACAGGCATTCTTAAGGGTTAAATTTATTAAATTTATTTTCTTCAAATTGATAATTTGCAAATTTTAAATCTTAACTCAGGTTGCCACATCAGCATTAAAACTGCTCTTCCTGTGCGCCCTGCTAATTTCCTTTTCAAAACAACGTCATGTTTCTGAGATGAGAGTATATTGCAACGGAAATTGTGATGAAAAGTTAAAGGACTGTCCTGTCGATATAGAAAACCAAAATTAGTACTTGAGGTTTTTAAATGCCAAATACAAAGCTATTAGTGTAGTTTGGCAAACACATCCCGTATAACACAATTAAGTTGTATAATAATTGTGCAAAGGGAGAAGATCTTTATGAGTTGATTATCAGTGATAATTTTCATGGTGGAGAAACTAACTTGTACGTCAAATTTTCAGGGTTACACCACGTAATAGAAGATCTTGTAGAAAGATATGAGAACTGATCGCATTATTAAACCCAATTACGTCTACATCTGTTATAACCATTTACAATTTAGGCTAATCGGTAGATAAGTATCTTTTCAACTTCGTTATGAATCATCAGTTTTACAGTGATGACCAACCAAGTGGTCAATCGGCAACACTTTAAAAGCTGCGTTTGCTGTGGCATTTCAAAAAGGAAGATTCTTCTCCACGTAGGCTCACACATGACCGTAAGTGAAATAAAATCATTTGGCCCCGGCCGAGCACAAATGGGGATTCTAATCTATATCTCGTTAGGGCGGTATTGTATTTCTTCGCGACTTTGTGCGACGACATGTGTGCCAAGGACATTGACAGAGAGAGAGAGAGAGAAGAGGATGTAAGAAAGAAAGAGGAAGCAAGCCGCACCATCTCACGTAAGAATTAAAGACGGGAGTAAGACGTGACACAATTATAGTTGATTTCATCCCGGAGTCGTCGTCCTTGTGAGAAGTCGGCGGCATTTTTCCAAGCCGTTTGTGAGATGAATGATGTATAGAGAGTCAAGATGACCGGCTTTCCTTTGGAGTAAAACATGGAATCAAAAGTACACTTTACTTTTTTGAAGAAGAGTAAACTTCTCCATGACCAGTAGGGGACAAAGAGTGCTATTTCAAAGGAGTATTTGCCTTTATTTTCAGTCAGTTGAGCAGGGTTTCCAAACTCACTAAAGTATAATTGAAATGAGAAAATAAGAGCATAAATGGGTGAAAAGCAATTAGGAATTTTTCATTTAACTTAGAATAGTTCAAATATGGTAAAAAAAATATTTCATCCTGTATTTATACAGTGTTTATTTCTTGCATCATCTTTAATTGAAAATGGAAATTGTTTCTCTTTGGACTTTGGCCCCGCCCTCTCCCAAATTGATGAAATGACATGGTTGTGTAGCATATATGACTGTTAAATATCACCTTTAAAGAGAAGGTTAAGTTCTGGGAAGAGGTGAAAAATAATTTGTGAGCGTTATCATTCTTATTATGCAAGTGTGGAAGAACATCAGATGAGACATGTTCCCTGAAAAGCATGGCTCTTCGAATGCCTTCATATTCTAAATATGTCATGTAACATCGTAAAACTCCAGGGTAGGATTTTTACGCCATGTGTTTGTGTAGTCCCATATACATCTTTCTGTGTGCAGTGTTTGTAACTTTACCAAGATTTGGCCAAATTTCTTATCATTTTGATGATTCCAGAACCTTGCAATACACACAATTCTTATACGCTAGATGATCAAACTTTTCTGGTCGATTCCACACTGTTTCTTTCACAATGCAATCGCATGACCAGAACTCAACTTTATCTTTAAATTGGAGTTATGTCAGACAGTGCTCAGACAATTGTGGGTTATTATGCCTTCAAGAACCACAGATTCGCATCATATTCAAGTGACATGATAAATGAGGAATAAGGCATTCCAAAAAGACATACCTAGTAAAGCTCTGACTTGGCCATTACTCTAAACATTGCTCTTCTTACTTCGCTCAATCTTTATTTTATAGGTTTTTTTTAATGTCATCATTATGATATCCCGGGGGAAAGAATGCAATTACTTTGTTTTAACAAGGCCTGTTTTTATGGAAAGAG